>APFE030902619.1:295210-378518 GCA_000404065.3 Pinus taeda | reverse complement strand
ATTTGAAAGAAGATAGAGACATATTGCAGCAAGTGGTTTTCACCCACATTGGGTTTCCACCTTATATATGGTGTTCTTTGATGTGACTGTCTGCTTTTCTTGTTCATGCTCATTATTTATGGTATTGGTATGCAAAAATAATTCAAGGTATAAATAAGGAAGATTTGGTAAAAGAATTAGATAATACCGATTCACCCCCCCTCTCAGTATTATTTTCAACACTTTCAACTACATATTTTTGTTGAGAATTCTATGGAAATATGCTATAATGTTGAATCCCATTCTTGTAGAGATATTTTCATATTCATTAGAGTACATTATCTTCCATTAAAAATATGAAGAGAGCTAATATGTGATTATGCTTCATATCCAATCCATACATGAAATTCCTTAAAATTTTTGAAAGCTTGAGATTTACTTTTCAATAAATACATGTTATGAAACCAACCCACAAAAAGACAGAAAAGATAGATCAATGCCTTAGAAATAAGCCTGTTTGAGGGGGAAACTTCCTTTACATTACACATGAAAAATTCTTCGATGATACAAATGACAAGACCCCCTTTCTATATATAAGAGTCTAACGGGTCATAATATAATCAGAGCTTACATAACAATATTAATGTAAGTGCACAATAATAATAATAGTGGGTTTCTATGGGGCACAATAATAAAAATATGGGGAATACATGGGCACAAAAATATAATAAGGTGGTTGTATTAATAACAACAAGGGGTTACACTAGTAATATAGGGACCTAACAGTACACCTAAAATATTCCATTGTAATGATCAACACAATTCTTCGTACATTTATTTTCATATGCATAAGGAAAATGCATAGGACCACACAAATTAAAATATATATGTCCAACTTTTCTAAATGAATAAACGAGCCTTGCTAGCAAATGTGAACAAGGAACAATAGATTTCTTATACTCCTAGCGAATGTCAAAAAGGAGAAAGTTATCCAAACAATTATATGAGACAAAGAAGAAGTTAGAAATCATTATGCATAGCTAAAGACCCATACGAATAAGGAAGTGGAAAATCCCACATATATTTAGTAGGATACTCAACTAACATATTTAATGCTTAAAGTAGTTAGGTATAATAAAAGAAGCATGTTTAGTTCTCATTATTTGGGAATTAAATCCCCCTTGAAGAGGAAGGGGCATGACTAAGTAGAGCGAAAAATGAGATGATATTGACAGATAGTCTATGAGCTCTCGGTAGAATAAACAATGTTCCAATGTAAATGTAGTAGACAATTTTGTTTGGGGCAATATTTAGAGTGGGATAATATTCCATGGTTTTCCAAAATAAAAAATAAAAATAGTTATCAATTTTGACATTTTTTAATTTATTTTGTCAATGTTTATAACTTAAAATTATTTTAACTTCAAAATCATTAGAACTCTCAATATTTTTACGAAAATATCACTAAACACTTTATATTATGCATATTAGTGGGTACTAATGCTAGACAAGGTTTATAAGCTTTAAAATAAATTTCCATCCTTGAAATTTTTGCTAGTAGATAGAACCCTTCGAGAAGAAAGAAAAAACATAGCGCAATTGTGGAAAATATATAAAAAAATCAAGTGAGTAACAAAGAAGAATTACTTGTGACATTGTTGGATAAAACTAACATGTGGCGAATAACTAACAAGGAATAAAGTTGTGGGTAATTTAATGTTTGCATGTTGGGAGACTTTGTGACATAGTAACAATGAAAATCCTCAATGTGAAAGGTGTGTACATTTCATGATATTTTTTCTTTGAAATTATGAAAGACAATTTAGGATGCATAAACGTAATTATATTACAATTTAGTGAAAGAAACAATGGATGCTTCTTTTATTCCATTAAGGACTTTTTATGCATGTCCAAGTTTATTTCACCTTCATGGCTTCTTTTGATCCAAAGGAGAACTAAGGAGTCTCTCATTGTACATATATAATAAAAATGTGAACGTTTTTTGTAGAAGAGTCGCAATAGGAGGTGATGTAGGTGTTACCAATCCTAAACAATGTGTATTGTTGAACAATTATCTCCTTCTTAATGAAAAGTATTATCTTATTTAGATTAATATAAATAGTTAATTATTATTATTGATATGTAACTTGATAACTTAAACCTTTAGGCATAAAACAAAAAGGAGAAATTTACACTAAAACTTAAAGGTTAATATGATAAAGAGAAAAGAGGATTCACCTAGCTCACACCATCAAAGGATCCTCATGGTATGTCTAGAGTGAGTCGAAGAATGATTGGAACTAAATGTTTTTGGGATTTTAGATCAATTTTGTACTCTTGATTGGAGGCTCTGCTCTATAGGGTTTTGGTGATCTCTACAATGGCAGGTCTCTCCAAACAACTACATACCTGCTAACACTGACGGAAACACAACTTTCCGATCCCAGCAAGACAATTTTGAACCTCATGAATCCCCCTAGGGGGAGGGCGTAGCTCCTCGCCAATGGATGATGAAGAGCGGCTAAAGAATAAGGAAGGCGACAAATCAAAGGATCAGAGTGAGAACAACACCGATCTAAACTCACAAAAGGAAAAACACGATAACAAAGAACAACCCAAGGTCAGCTCGACAACATGCAAGCTCGTGGCTACTGAACGTCTGAAAGTAGTACTTTCAGGCCATCGAATCAATGGTCAGATACAGTATATGAGGGACCATGCTCTGATAGGCAAGTTCATAGGACTTTGGTCGACTGAGAAGGTGCTGCATGGATGGATAACAGTGAAATGGAACCCAAAAAGGACATATCACCCTGCAGTTGGGGCCTAAAGGGTTCTTCACAACCATTTTTAACTGCCTGGAAGACTAGAATAGGATTCTGGATGGAGGGCCCTATTTCTTCAATGTCGCCAGCCTGTTTCTCAGAGGCTGGGTAGAGTGCTTCAACCTTGATAAGGAGGATCTTAGTTGGGCTCCAGTCTGGATTTGATTGTAGTCACTTCCCGTGGAGTATTGGGATGAAACTTCTATACAAGAAATTGGTAGTGCTTTGGGCGAATTTATAAAAGTTGCAAAGGAAACAAAATTCTGAAGATATACCTACTACGCATGAATCTGCATCTACATGCACCTCAAAAAGGCCCTTCGAAATGTGGTAAGTTTATTCCATGACTATGTTGAGTGGGTTCAGTTGATTGATTATGAACATGTGTCATTTAGGTGCAGAAGATGTCATGCCCTCGGTCATTTATTCAGGGACTGTCCTTTATCTCAAAAACCCTCATTCCCATCTGGACCAGATATGCCTAACGCTAATGGCTTTACCAAAGTGGCCAGTCAAAGGAGAAGCCATAAGAAATCAACTTCAAATTAAAAAATTCCTCAACCCAGCTAATCCAAGCCTTCAACGAGCAATAGCTTTGAAGCATTAGCTCATCAAAATGACCCTAGCTTTGAAATTCCTGCTCCCCTAGAGAAGGAGGAAACGAAGAACAAACAATTGAAGCATTTTGATTCCAAGTCGCTCCAAGAAGATCCTCTGCCCAACGATACCTCCTCCTCAGATAAGCACAAGATCCCAACATGGAATAATCAAGGAATGGAGGTAGAGAAATTACAATCTGATTCTAGAATATCAAAAGAACTAACAGAAGAATTAAATGAATCTCAACACATGGAGGAGGAACCCAAAAGTATAGATATTGGGGAACTAGACATTTTGGCCCTACAGCAGGCATGTAGAACAAAAAATTTTGACAAAATTCCAGACCGACAACTAGAGAATATAGAGGAGGTTCTTTCACGAGCACAAAGGAAAAAGTCTTTAGGTATTCAGACTGGCAGCCCATGGGATGGGAGATTCATTACCAAAGATATCAAAAAGCGTGGAAGGAAAATAGACCTCCAACAAACAATCAGAATAGGAGAAATGTTAGTTGAGTCAGGCAGGTACTCCAAGCTAACAAAGTACTACAACTCCCTTCATAATCCTTCCCAATGAAGTTAATATCATGGAATATCAGAGGGATCAATGGCCCAAGGAAAGGTAGACTACTTAAAAACATGATTATTCAAGAAAAACCACAAATCCTTTTCTTGCAAGAAACCAAATGCAATTCAAGTGCTCTGGAAACAATTGCAGCAAAAGTCTAGCGAGGAGGTCTCACCGCTGCCATGGATTTCTATGGGGCATCTGAAGGCCTTAAAATCTTATGGGACAACTGAGTTATTAGGCTCAACAACATCCATGTAAGTAAGAATTTCATCCAAGCAATTTTTCACATCGTAGGGACAAATATACACAGGCTTTTAACCAATGTGTATTTCCCCCACGAGGCTATGCATAAAGCAGAAATCCTGAACACCTTCGCAGCTATCAACACTGGTAGGCCGCACCAATTATGGATTTCAAGGGGTGATTTCAACATGATTAGTAGGCTAGAAGAAAAAAAGGCAGTCAGGAAAAGAGGAAATCAGGTAGGGAAACGCCTTAAAGAATTTATTCAGAACAACTGGCTTGTTGATCTGCCTTTCAATAATGGACTCTTTACTTGGAGAAACAAAAGAGCAGGGCTACCTCAGATCGCCTCCCGTTTGGATATATTCTTGCTTTCAGACAACACTATTCATATTGAAGGAGACTGTGCTGCTTCCATCTTGCCTTATGCGAGATCTGATGACTGGCCAATCTCCCTTCAATGGACTCATCCTAGGAACACAATCCAAAGACCATTTCGCTTCGAGGCTTTCTCGATGTCCCATCCAGATTTCAACAACTTAATTAACTTAGAATGGAACAATTTCTCCCCTCCAAGTGGTTCAAAGATGTTTCAATTTCAGCAGAAGCTCAAGCACCTCAAAGGCAAGATTAAACATTGGAATCACACTTCTTTTGGGAATATTTTCTAGGCTCAGAACGTCCTCAATCAAGATATGAAACTTTTGCAACAGAGGATTATCATTGAAGGCCATTCTGATGACCTGTCAGAATAGGAAAAATTTCTTGAGGCACAAATCATAGAGAGGGACAAACAGGAAGAAACGTTATGGAGGCAAAAGTCAAGAATAAGATGGCTTAAGGATGGTGAAAGAAGCACAAAATTTTTTCATAGTACCACCATCCAATGCAGAATGCATAACAAAATAACTCACATTCATAATGAGCAGGGGGCTAGGGTAGAAACACATGCAGAAATTGAAAGTGCAATACTAAACTATTTCAAGCAAGTGCATCAAGAGCCACATGGAGATAGATCACGAGCAATAAAAAAAATTACTTGAAATATTCCCAAAATTATTTCAGAGTAGCATAACCAAATTCTTCTCACGCCTATAGAATTACAGGAGGTTGAAATGACAGCTCGTCAGCTGAAAGCGGGGAAAGCACCAGGCCCGGATGGATTCACATCTAACTTTTTCCACAATTTCTGGGAATTGATAAAAACAGAAGTTTGGGAGGTGGTTGACGCATCAAGAACCTTAAGATGGATGTTTCCTGGATTGAATGCCACATTCATTGCCCTGGCTCCCAAGGATGATCCACCAAGTAGTCCTGACAAATACAGGCTTATTTCCCTATGCAACATAATCTACAAGATAGTCTCCAAAGTCATCGCTTCCAGGGTCAAATTGCTGCTTCCTCTCATTATTTCGCCTGAGCAATCTGGATACGTCGAAGGTCAGCAGATTATGGATGGTATCATCCTAACTCATGAAATAATCCATTCCCTGAAGAAATCCAAGAAGCCAGGTATGCTCCTTAAGATATATCTTTCAAAGTCTTTTGACAGCTTAAGCTGGTTGTACATTAAAAAAAATCTAAGTGCTTTTAGTTTTGCTCCTCCTTGGGTAAGATTGGTTATGAGTCTCTTATCCTTCTCCATCTTTTCTATTCTAATCAATGGTATTCCCTCCTCTCCTTTTCATCCTCCTCAGGGAATTAGGAAGGGAGACCCTCTCTCCCCATTCATTTTCGTTATTATGGCAGAAGGATTGGGTCGAAGCATTAAATTAGCTCAGCAATCTCAGCTCCTTAGAGGCTTTTCTCTTCGCAACTCTTCCGCCTTCACTCACTAGCAATTTGTTGATGACAACATGCTCTTTGGTCATCCTTCTATCCAGGAAGCTCGCTAGCTCAAATATTTACTGATTGACTTCTCGGATGCCTCAGGAGCTACGATCAATAAATCCAAATCCTAGATATTCTTTTTCCATACCCCTATTATTACCCAAGCAGCTATAGCCCGCATTCTTGGATTTTATATTGCCATCCTTCTATTCAAATATTTAGGAGCTCCTTTAACTACCTCGGCCTTGAAGCATTCTTCATGGAAGATCCTCCTCGAAAAATTGGAGGCTACCTTTCCTCTTCGACACACAGAGCCCTAAATATGGCGAGTAGTCTAGTCCTCATTACAACCGTTCTTCATTCCATGCCGCTATACCTTTTCTCCATTCTCGCGGCTCCCAAATGGGTTCTCAAAGAAATCAACCATATCCAAAGATCCTTTTTCTGGGGTAGCACAAGTCACAAACACAAATGGGCTCTTGTCAAATGGGATATAGTTTGTCTTCAAAAGAGCGGCAGTGGTACTGGATTAAGGGATCCTTCTTATAGCAATGAGGTCATGGGAGCCCATATTTCGTAGAAATGGCTTACTACACCTCTCAACCCCTGGGCTACTCTCTAGATAGAAAAGTATGCAAGAAATCGCCCAACAGAGGAGTTAATATGAATGTTAGAGGTTAGCATGGGCTCCCTAATCTAGAATTCGTCCAAGAAACATAGAAGCCTCATTCAGCAGCATAGTTTCTGGGAAGTTAAGAACAACAACACTGCAAGATTTTGGGAAGATTCTCTGGAGCAGATGCCCAAGTTAAAGGACCTAATTTATCATTTGCAACTTCGAGAGCAGGACAGGCAGACATATGACAAGGTTAAAAACTTTTGGAGTCCCTCTTCTTCTCATGGATACAGGTAATGGACCAAAGTGGATCAAATTATAAGACAAGGAACACCACAAGTTCAACAAACTCTTGACTCAGAATTAATGAAAAGAAGAATACAACTATCTAACGAAAGGGATATCCTCAGATGGGGATATGAAGAAAAAGGTACTTTTACTACAAGAGAAGCTTATAATATCATTATCAAGGAACATATGGTGAAAGACCCTCTCTGGAGCAAAGTGTGGGACCCTACCAACTGGACAAAAATTTCCACCTTTCTGTGGCTCCTATGTCATAACAAGATCCTCACATGGGACAATCTCAGGAAGAGGAACTATCATGGGCCCTTTATGTGCCCTAACTACAGACAAGAGGAGGAATTTGTAAATCATCTCATGCACTCCTGTCATAACACTTGCAAGATCTTGGAAAAGGTCAGTTTCCGATGCCAAAAGGAAGGAATAATACATGGAGACATCATCGCCACAGTTCGTAACTCGGATCAGAATCCTTATCAAAGCAAGATTTTAAATTTCTTATGGAAGCTCATTCTCGGCTTCCTCATGTGGACCATCTAGAAGGAAAGAAATCGTAGAATATTCAAGGATCACTCTGCACCTTTGGAGAATCTTTGGAAACTAATCTGCCAAAATATCAAGGAAACCATCTCACTCCATACCTAGAATCAGGAAGACCTTCCTACTATCCCCCAAGAACAAAACATGTGGGCTAATTGTAACCTTCAGTAGAATCAAGAACATGTTGTCAAAGGAACAATTCCTCTGTTGGGTTGTTCACCTAAAATCGGACCACCCCTCCCAAGCATACGTTCCAGCTAAACTTTGATGGAGCCTCAAAAGGTAATCCAGGTAATTTGGGCTTTGGAGGGATTTTCAGAGACTATAAGGGTGATCCTCTTCTATCCTTCCTAGGATCAAAAGGATGGGATACCAATAATTCAAGTGAATTGGAAGGTCTTTGGTAGGGTCTCATTCTAGCACATAATCAGGGATTCTTTCCACTTATCATAGAACGCGATTCTCAGATCATCATAAATATGGTCTCCAAAATTATGCAAGGAACTCCCTCAAGTAAAGTGAGCAATAGCTGGAGAATTTCGAGAAGGCTTGAGCTCATTGAATGCTGGCTCTCCTCTCACAGGTCGATCACTTTTAAGAACATCTGCCGGGAAGGAAATAAAGTAGTTGACTCACTTGCTAACCTTGGAGTTAAATGTGGATTGGATCTTCACACAGGATCAATTTCAAGATTAGCCTCTGAAACCCAACTCAACGAATACCAAAACCTGGTGAAGAATGAAAAGAAATAGGAAGGAGAAGAGCACCTGGATGCGGGTGAATTAAATGTCAATTTCTGGAATTAATTAAGGGCATAGGAGCTCAATCCTGCCAGCTGTAGAATAGAATGGTTCTCCATGCTCAAATCTGGCTCAAGCTGTCTCACTTAAGGAAAGAGCGATTCTACCTGAAGATTGACTTAAGTGCTCACTCTGTCTGAGGCAAGGCTATTGCTGATATAATCATGGCAAATACGGCTCTCCATCCTATTATTTACTCCCTGTATTCTTGCCTTTGCCCATCCCTTGTAGCATTTCTTTGTAGGTCCCTCTTGGCTTCTACCTTGAGTGGTTCGCTCTCGGTGTCTCCTGTGGTTGGAATTTCGCTTCCCTCTTTCCATTCTTAGGCTTGTTCTTTGGACTTTGCTCAAATTCTCTTGGTTTTGTCTCGTCTCCCCTCCAAAGATTCCTATTTTTCTGAGCTTTCCCTCTGTGGCCTCACCATGTTCCATGAACGCATGAGAAGCCACCATAGAGGAAGCTGTGGTGGTCGTGGGCATTCTCAGATGGCTCACTCTATCGATCAACCCCCGCCCCTACTACTTAGCCCTTATCTTAGATGAATTTGCCTCCTCTGAGCCCATCCTGCAGGCGTTTGCCGCATAATGCTTTTCAGTCTACTTATTTTAAGTTTCAGAGTAGCCTAAACAAGCCCATTATCACGACCAATATCAGTGTTATATTTTTTGAAGAAGAGGCTCTGCCTCAAGCCACAACATGCACTTTGGTTGATCTTTCTCAAGGTGGTCATAGAAGGGCGGGCAGCCATGGCATTGAGTAGAATTTGGCAGATAAATACAAGGTGGAAGGGCATGGTGAGCAACATGATGAGGGTGGTTCTCTTGGTGACACTCAGCCACCAGGAGGCACCTCTAATGGAGCCTACGTCTCGATGGCCATTGGAGGTAGCTCTAGTGACACCCATCCCTCGTCAATTCCTCCAGGTGGCAGTGGTGCTGGTGACATGGCTAGGGATGAAGAAATGTGGTATGGCAATGCACGCCCGGTCGTGGAGGACCTTCCAGACCAGGACGTGGAAATGTGATGCCACCTAGACAATGTCGTGTCCTCTAAGTTTCTTTCTAGTGGTTCTTTTGGTCAAAGTTCAGGCGATTTTAGGATGGTGGTTTTGGTCTACCCTTCACAGATGGGTAGCTTGGTTCTTTTTTCCTGGTGGGGTAGTAGCTTGTAGCTCTTCTGTGGATTTGGTTTTCATCTCTCTTTCTTGTTTCTAGTATTGACAGTTTGACGTTCCTATGATCTTATCGTTGTATTACTGTTCCAATGTTTGGCTCCTTGTTTTATGTAACTGGTTATCCCATCCTTGGGACAATTTTGCTACATTGAATGCTCTCAAATTCTCTTGCCCGAGGCTTCAACTTCTTTGTAACATTATTTTGATTTTCCTTTAATATAATTAGCCTTTACCGAGAAAAAAAAATATGATAAAAAGAAATAATCACAAGAGATTAGGGTTTGAACTGCATCTCCTACATGAAGAGAAGAAGTAAACTATTCTCCACCTATTCTAATTTTTTTTAAATGAGATGCCACATAGAAACATTGGATGGAAAATAATAGCAAGGTGGCACACCTCAAAGGTTTGAATGACATGTATATACAGCGATGAAAAATATTTGTGTAACACACTTAGCCCCCAATGTCATATTAGGGTTGTGGAGTGTAATCATACTTCTCCTTAAAGGTTAATTACAAATGTGGGGTCAAAGTCGTATTTCTCTCATAACCTTAAATCAAATTTGATACAACTATCATCTTTGGCTCATCAAGAGCTTTCCCACATTATAAATTTCATCTAAATTTAAGCTATTGGCATAAAGTCTGTCATACCCTATATCATAACAGTAAAAATAATACATTACCACAGTACAATTAAAAACTTTAATTACCGATTGAATGGTATTTACCAATGTTTAAAACTATGGTTTACCACTTCATTATTAATGTTTGCCAACACATAAACTATGGTGATTGGCATTCGGCGACTTTACACCCTAATTAATATTTACCAACCGGAGGCTTATGATATCAACCCATCTGATTGAACAGTGCACGGCGGGTTTTGACTATTAATTATCCATGGTCTGATTTGCGGACAAGTGTCCTGCCTGGACGCTGCCGATTCAATGAGCCTAGTTGTAGATCGCGAGGAGGAAGTGTATTGAATGCGTGGATAGTTGTTCTGCTCTTCGAGATGAGGACAGAGATCGACGATGGGGATTCAATCTTGCCATCGACTGAGGTTACCTTGACTGTCTCGTCTTACAAACCCCGCGTTAGGGTTTCTGAGGTTCATTCTTCAGAGGAGTCGATCCGAGAGGTTCTGCTGCGCGCAACGTTCTCCTATCTTGACTGCCGTCCAGGTGATTCCGCTTCCACTGCAAGACTTGCACTCTGGTATGATATGAATACTCTCGAATGTTTTCTTTCGCTCCTAATGTTTATCTTTCTGAAGGTTTAATCCTCTATTCGATTATGCTTTTCCTTTAAATGAGTAAATTCTTGTATTCCTTGTTATGAGGTGCGGTTTGCAACTAATTTAACTGCGCGGAATGGCGAACAGGGTCACGACTTGGCTCAGCTTTGAGATACTACAGTCGAGCACCTCACGGCGACTTTTTGCAAGGTAAGAGCTACACCCGTAGATTAGTTTTAATGTTTAAAACAATGGTAATAATTTGATATCCCTCTTCTTTCTGTCAGGTGATTTCGTATTATTCATGGGTGTGAATCTATTTTAGAGCTCTGGCCATGATGCCTTCTACAGATGATACTGTGGAATTCGCCATTTTACTCACTATAGGATTATTGTTTTCTTTTTAAAAAATTTCTCGTTAAGGGGTTTTGATTCTATTAATGCCTGACTGTATTTTGGCGACCCGAGAGCAGGCTTTCGTGTTCATGTACTGGTTAATAGACATTATACTTTTGGGTCTCGGCCTTCTAGAAGTTTTAATAACTGTTTTCAGACTTTCGACCTTCCAGAACTTTAAGGACTGCTTTCAGGGTTTCGGCCTGTCCGAATAGTTTGTTTAATAAGAATATTTTACTTCTGTATTGATATATTCAGATGTTCTTTTTTATCTTGCGGAATGCATCTTGATTTTTACATATGAGGTTGACCTGCTTAGTTAAAGTTCGTGCTTATGGTTATTGGAACTTCCGCTTCTCGGCATAAAGCTATTAAGCTTCATACTGTTTTTCTTTATAGATGTTCCGCCAGATTTATATGCTTTATTCTATTACAGATGTTTCCGCCAGATTTATATGCTTTATTCTATACTTTCATGTTTAATTGAGCGTCATGGTTGTAGTTTACTTGTTTACTCTGGACGGCATTACGCCAATGATTCGCTACCAGAGATCCCTGCCGTACATGGGTAGGGTTTCGTTTTTGATTTACTGTAAACTATCGTATTTCGGTTCCCCACCCACGGGTTTCTTGATACTCGATTAACCCCGGGAGTATTCGTGGGAACCATATTCTTCTGAGTTGTAATCTCAGATGCAGCCCCGCATCTACATGATGGCGGTCTTTCCATCATACAGCAATTGTAGATTCGAACTCCGGATGCATGTGTATATGTGAATGCAGGGATATCATTGCTTATAATTGTTTCTTTTTAATTATGTTACTGTACTGTTCAGTCGAGGGTTTACATTTGCATTTGCGGTACCTAATAATAAGGTTTGTATGTAGAAGCAGGTTAGCACCCAGTATTGTAAATGTTCGCTATTCAGTTTCACTAGTTGTTTACAGCTTCTTTTGAGATTTCATTAACTGTTACAGCTCTTCTTTCAAGGGTATACGATACCCCACCTCTCATTTTATATATGTACAGTTACAGGTTCTTCTACCAGTGAATAAAATGTTACAGAAATATTTTATTATGGCATTAATATACCGCAGTTTCCTTCAAGTGTCATTCTGCTCGGATTTACCCTTAACCTGAATTATTCAACTGCTTCTTCACGTACTTTCTTTTTGGTAAACAAAGAATACTAAATATGAAAGAGACTAAGACAGACAACGCTATGATTGTTAATTAAATGCTATGCAAGTTTTAATGTTTATCAACTTGTTAACAGTGCTCTTCTCTCGACTGAGATTGACCTGTTTTTTCCTACTTATACGCTGGGGTTATTACCAGCAGTTTCAATGTCTAATTAATGTTAACTGGTACTGGAAAAATATCAGTGATCAACTATTTACACAGTTGTGGCAGTACATACCTGTACTAACACCGTGGCTTCTAGACCTTCTTCGACCTGAAGATGATTGTCTCTTGTTGCTTGTTTTCCACCCAACCTTGAGACTAGTCCTTACAGACTAATCTCTCCCCAAGCTCTCTGCTAGGCCTCTGCCTCAGCAAATTTTATGCACTTTCTGTGCTGGTTCTATCTGGTCTTCACCAGACTTAGCACTTCATTTCATCACCTTTTTCTTTTCTGCTATCCTTTTGTTTCTTTTTTCCCCCTGCCTGTTCCTCAACAGCCCCCAGGTCTTTTCTTCCATCTTCATATGGAGGATAGGGAAAACAGTTAGGGTTTCCCCCTTTCATAACTGTTTCTTGATAGATATATGTACATGTACATCCAATTAAAAGAAAATCAGTTTTGCTGTCCAGAAAAATGAAATAACTTCTTAATCTAAGTTATTATAGACAATTTACTCAATTCAGTTTTCAATTTGGAGTAATAATATTTTCACTATATATATAAGAGTAATAATCTTTGTTTCACCTTTTACCCAAAATGGTAAAACAATTAATTTATTCACTTAGTTATCCAGGTCATTACATCTCCTCCCCCTGAGATTGGACACCGTCCTGGTGGCCTTCAACCATGAACAAAGCTGGATACGTCCTTTTCATTAATTCTTCATCCTCCCAAGTGGCCTCCTCAGGCCCGTAGTGTCGCCACTGGATCTTAACTTGGGAAATGACTCGTTTCCGCAGCTGCACTTCTCTCCGGTCGAGGATATTCAGAGGTTCGACCAGGACCTCTCCTTCCGGTTCGACCTGCATTACACAATTCTAGAGTTAGTTTTTCCTTTCCATAACATTTTAATAGTCCATTGCAGCAACAATTACTACCTGAATGTCCCGCCATTGAATCACATGCTTGGGATCATAAACATATTTCTTGAGTACTGAGACATGAAATACGTTGTGGACTCGGATGTGGCTTGGCAAAGCGAGCTGATACGCTACTGGACCAATCCTAGCTAGGATCTGGAAAGGTCCACAGAATCGGGGTGCCAATTTGGCACATCCACTCCATTGTAAGGTACTTCTTTTTGTTTGAATTCTGATGTACACGTGATCACCGACCTGGTATTCCTTAAATCTTCTTTTCCGATCAGCAAAGTTTTTCTGTCTATCTTCAGCAGCCTTCAAATTTCCACGCACCCTTTTTACCATTTCTTCCATTTCTTTGAGCATCTCAGGTCCCAAGCTGAGCTTATCCTCGGGTCCTCCCCAACTAGAGGGTGTGCGGCACTTGCGACCGTACATAACCTCAAAGGGGCTCATTTGGGTGGAGGTGTGATATCCATTATTATATGCAAATTCTACTAAATGTAGATATTCTTCCCATAATGTGGGTTGTTGCATCACATAAGCCCGCAACATATCTTCTACCACCTAATTTACTCGCTCAGTTTGCCCATCGGTCTGAGGGTGATATGCTGTACTAAAATTCAGTTGGGTTCCTAAATCAGCGAATAACGTCCTCCAGAAGGCTGATGTGAATTTCACATCACGATCAGAAATTATTGTCTTTGGAAGCCCATGAAGTTTAAACACGTTTTTCATAAAAACATGAGCAATTTGTGTGGCTTTGAATGTGGACTGTACTGGTATAAAGTGTGCAGCTTTACTCAGTTTATCCACTACCACCATAATAGAATCGTTGTTCTTTTTTGTCCTAGGTAATCCCGTAATAAAGTCCATGGAGATGGTTTCCCATTTCCATTCTGGAATCGGCAGGGGTTGTAGTAATCCTGCTGGGTGCTGGTGTTCTGCTTTAATCTGCTGGCACTCCAAGCATCGAGCTAAATACTCGACAATGTTCTTCTTCATTCTTGGCCAGAAATACTCCTTCCAGATGGCAGTAATCATTTTCTGATATCCTGGATGCCCCGCATAATGGCTGGCATGAAACTCGTCCATGATGAGATTTTTAACTCCTTCCTGATTGGGTACATATAGTCTTTGTTTGAAATATATCATTCCCGATTCATCTAACTCATAATCTGATGAGCTTGCCAAGTCAGCAGGTTGTTGTAACTGTAGTTTTAATTGCTCGTAATTGACATCTTGCCTTGAAGCTTCTTTGACCATTTCCAAAATGGGGCTCTTCCAATTACTAACAGAAACCTCATACAAATGTTGTACCTTCCGGCTTAAGGCATCTGCTACCCGGTTCTCCTTCTCTTGCAAATGTTTGATCTCAAAATCAAAACCGCTCAGAAAATCCACCCATCGTGCTTGTCTAGCGTTTAAGGTGGGCTGACTGAAATAGTTGGTCAGGCTATGATGATCAGTGAGCAGTAAAAATTTCCTGCCCACAAGATAGTGTCTCCACATTTTTAAGGCATGGATGACAGCGGTCAACTCCAAATCATAAGCAGAATATTTCTGCTCATGTTCTTTTAATTTCCGAGACTCATAGGTGACTACTTTGCCTTCTTGCATTAAAACTCCACCTACTCCTTCTTTGCTTGCGTCCGTACATACCACATAATCCTTATCAGGATCAGCTATACTCAAGATAGGGGCCGTGGTAAGCGAATGCTTTAATTGTTCGAAACTTTGCTGGCACTTTGGGGTCCAATGGAATGTTTTTCCCTTTTTCTGTAATGAGGTGATGGGAAATGCAACCTTAGAGAATCCTTCTACAAACCTTCTATAGTAACCAGCCAAGCCCATAAAAGATCGAATATCTGCCACATCCTTTGGTACAGGCCAATCCATTATGGCCTTTATCTTTTCTGGATCTACCGCAATTCCCTCCTTAGTAATCACATGACCCAAATATTGAATTTCTTCTTTGAAGAAATCGCATTTACTAAATTTTGCATATAGTTGATGTTCCCGGAGAGTCTGCAGCACTTTTCTCAAATGTTCCTGCTGTTCTTCCATGGTGCGAGAATACACTAATATGTCATCAATGAATATCAGCACAAATCTGTCTAAATATTGATGGAAAATACTGTTCATTAGACACATGAACGTTGCGGGGGCATTGGTAAGTCCAAATGGCAGAACCACGAACTCATAGTGACCATATCTGGTTCTGAAGGCTGTTTTAGCGATGTCCTCGTCCTTAATTCGGATTTGATGATAACCAGATCGCAAATCAATTTTAGAGAACACCGTTGCACCCTTCACTTGATCAAATAACTCGTCGATCCGGGGTAAAGGATATTTATTCTTAATGGTTAACTTATTTAGCTGACGATAGTCAATGCACATTCGGAAGGTTCCATCTTTTTTCTTAACAAACAGCACTGGGGCTCCCCACGGGGACACACTTGGACGTATATAATTTTTTTCCAAAAGTTCTTGCAACTGCATTTTTAATTCGGTCAATTCAGGTACACTCATTCTATATGGTGCCCGAGATACCGGTGCTGCCCCTGGGACCAACTCAATGGTGAAATCTATATTCCTTTTTGGGGGCAACCCAGGAATTTCTTCCGGAAACACATCTGTGAATTCTTGAATTACAGGGATATTATGCAAGATGGCTGCTTTATCTTTGGAATCTGCATAACCCACCTGGATGGCATAGACCTGGCATCCTTTCCACACACATTTTACCAGTTGATTTGCTGTTATAGGCTGTACTTGTACAGATCGTTTAATTCCCTGCATTTCTTTTTTATTTCCCAGGGAGTCTTTAAAGTAGATCACCTTAGTCTTACAGTCCACTAATGACCAGTGCTTTTCCAGCCAGTCCATGCCAATGAGAATATCATAGGAGCCGAGAGGAAGTATATTTAGGTCTGCAGTTACTGGCTGTCCAGCTATGGTAAAGGAACAGTCCTTTATCTTAGATACCACTCGCCTTTTGGCCCCCGTGGCTAATTGCACCAGCCAGGGACTTTAAAACTTAGTGGACTGTAATTTACAGTGTTCTACTACTTTTGGACTTACATAACTCAGTGTAGCCCCAGGGTTAATTAAAACAGATACAGTAAGGTTTGAGATATTACCTTCAAACTCGACCATGGTCGGCTGATACTCCGCCTGGCGGTCTTCCAATGCTGCATTTATCCTCGGCAAGCTGCGTCCCACTTCACCAACTGTTGAGGCTTCATGAATCTGGGATAGTTGTTCTGCTCCTTTCCGCTGCGGACAGTTTTTAATGTAGTGGGGTCCCCCACAACCCCAGTACTGCCCTGGCGGTCTGGTGGTTCCCTCATTGTCTAATCGTACTTGCTGTCTGCTGCCTTTGGATTCACTGTTCGGCCTAAATTTGGAGGCGGCTCTATCTGGAATTCTGCTACTCAGTCCTTTGCTATTCCATTTACTTCCACTGCTGCGATTTCCTTTACTATTCCCAATTGACTTAAAGCCCTTCCTTTCATTCCATTTCTTGCCGACTGCTTCTCCTTTTTGTCTGCCTTGTTGGTAACAAATTCTGGCTTTTCGAATAACTTCATCCATTGACTTGGGATTGTCAAATTCAATCCTTTCTCGCATGTAAGGTGGTAAGCTGCTTACAAATCTCTGTACCTTTGCCTTTTCTTCTCTTATATAGGGGACGTAACGGAGCAGAGAAGTGAAACGGGTGATGAACTCATCCATAGTCTGCTGCCCCAACCGTAGATCGTGGAATTCCCTTGCCTTCTCATCATAGAACCGTTCTGTTAGATATCTCTCCTTAAAGTACCTTTGAAAATTGTCCCAGGTGATGGTCTGTTCAGTGACCCCTTTGACTATCTTCACCTCTTCCCACCATAAGGTGGCCTTCCCCTGCAGCTGAAAAATAGCCAATCTGGCTTTAAGATTGTGATTATATTCATAGAGTTGAAAGTATTTGTTCATATTAATCAGCCATGCCTCAACGGCTTCCTCCTGTTCTCCATCAAAATGCGGGGGTTTGATTTTCCGAAATTCCCCTTGCAATTCCACCCTTTGTTTCTTCGAAGATTGCTGCTCATTCATATTGTCAGAACGCTCTTCCTGCTCCTCTGAACCTTCAGAGGGCATAGGGTGATTTTGTTCCTCCGACAATCTCTGCTGCTCCATACTAGGATGAACTGGTATTTGATTCTGTCGTTCAGATAGGCTTTTCAGTATCCTTTCCTGTTCCATTGTCAGTCTAGCATTGTCTTCTCGCAACCTTGCCATTTCATTTTTAAGTTCCTGTACGGTTTCTAGAATGGCTTGGTTTGTAGTTCTGGTCTCCTCCCCAAGCTGAACCCATAGTTCCGGGTTATTTTCAAATCCAGGTACTCCTGGTCCTGCTACAGGTCTTCGAGTTGTACTGTCGGCTCTCCTCATCCTATAAGTTCTTGAATTTTTTTTTTTTGATTCCTGTACTATCAAAATCAAAATACTAATAAGATAGACAACAAAACAAAAATAATATTAATTATACCTTACCTAGAGGCCTCAGTTTTGTAACTGGGCTCTGATACCATATGTCATACCCTATATCATAACAGTAAAAATAATACATTACCACAGTACAATTAAAAACTTTAATTACCGATTGAATGGTATTTACCAATGTTTAAAACTATGGTTTACCACTTCATTATTAATGTTTGCCAACACATAAACTATGGTGATTGGCATTCGGCGACTTTACACCCTAATTAATATTTACCAACCGGAGGCTTATGATATCAACCCATCTGATTGAACAGTGCACGACGAGTTTTGACTATTAATTATCCATGGTTTGATTTGAGGACAAGTGTCCCGCCTGGACGCTACCGATTCAATGAGCCCGGTTGTAGATCGCGAGGAGGAAGTGTATTGAATGCGTGGACAGTTGTTCTGCTCTTCGAGATGAGGACAGAGATCGACGATGGGGATTCAATCCCGCCATCGACCGAGGTTACCTTGACTGTCTCATCTTACAAACCCCGCGTTAGGGTTTCTGAGGTTCATTCTTCGGAGGAGTCGATCCGAGAGGTTCTGCTGCGCGCAACGTTCTCCTATCTTGACTGCCGTCCAGGTGATTCCGCTTCCACTGCAAGACTTGCACTCTGGTATGATATGAATACTGTCGAATGTTTTCTTTCGCTCCTAATGTTTATCTTTCTGAAGGTTTAATCCTCTATTCGATTCTGCTTTTCCTGTAAATGAGTAAATTCTTGTATTCCTTGTTATGAGGTGCGGTCTGCAACTAATTTAACCGCGCGGAATGGCGAACAGGGTCACGACTTGGCTCAGCTTTGAGATACTACAGTCGAGCACCTCAGGGCGACTTTTTGCAAGGTAAGAGCTACACCCGTAGATTAGTTTTAATGTTTAAAACAATGGTAATAATTTGATATCCCTCTTCTTTCTGTCAGGTGATTTCGTATTCTTCATGGGTGTGAATCTATTTTAGAGTTCTAGCCATGATGCCTTCTACAGATGATACTGTGGCATTCGCCATTTTACTCACTACAGGATTATTGTTTTCTTTTTAAAAAATTTCCCGTTAAGGGGTTTTGATTCTATTAATGCCTGACTGTATTTTGGCGACCCGAGAGCGGGCTTTCTTGTTCATGTACTGGTTAATAGACATTATACTTTTGGGTCTCGGCCTTCCAGAAGTTTTAAGAACTGTTTTCAGACTTTCGACCTTCCAGAACTTTAAGGACTGCTTTCAGGGTTTCGGCCTGTCCGAATAGTTTGTTTAATAAGAATATTTTACTTCTGTATTGATATATTCAGATGTTCTTTTTGATCTTGCAGAATGCATCTTGATTTTTGCATATGAGGTTGACCTGCTTAGTTAAAGTTCGTGTTTATGGTTATTGGAACTTCCGCTTCTCGGCATAAAGCTATTAAGCTTCATACTGTTTTTCTTTACAGATGTTCTGCCAGATTTATATGCTTTATTCTATTATAGATGTTTCCGCCAGATTTATATGCTTTATTCTATACTTTCATGTTTAATTGAGCGTCATGGTTGTAGTTTACTTGTTTACTCTGGACGGCATTACGCCAATGATTCGCTACCAGAGATCCCTGCCATACATGGGTAGGGTTTCGTTTTTGATTTACTGTAAACTATCGTATTTCGGTTCCCTACCCACGGGTTTCTTGATACTCGATTAACCCTGGGAGTATTCGTGGGAACCATATTCTTCTGAGTTGTAATCTCAGATGCGGCCCCACATCTACATGATGGCGGTCTTTCCATCATACAACAATTGTAGATTCGAACTCCGGATGCATGTGTATATGTGAATGCAGGGATATCATTGCTTATAATTGTTTCTTTTTAATTATGTTACTGTACTGTTCAGTCGAGGGTTTACATTTGCATTTGCGGTACCTAATAATAAGGTCTGTATGTAGAAGCAGGTTAGCACCCAGTATTGTAAATGTTCGCTATTCAGTTCCACTAGTTGTTTACAGCTTCTTCTGAGATTTCATTAACTGTTACAACTCTTCTTTCAAGGGTATACGATACCCCACCTCTCATTTTATATATGTACAGTTACAGGTTCTTCTACCAGTGAATAAAACGTTACAGAAATATTTTATTATGGCATTAATATACCGCAGTTTCCTTCAAGTGTCATTCTGCTCGGATTTACCCTTAACCTGAATTATTCAACTGCTTCTTCACGTACTTTCTTTTTGGTAAACAAAGAATACTAAATATGAAAGAGACTAAGACAGACATCGCTCTGATTGTTAATTAAATGCTATGCAAGTTTTAATGTTTATCAACTTGTTAACAGTGCTCTTCTCTCAACTGAGATTGACCTGTTTTTTCCTACTTATACGCTGGGGTTATTACCAGCAGTTTCAATGTCTAATTAATGTTAACTGGTACTGGAAAAATATCAGTGATCAACTATTTACACAGTTGTGGCAGTACATACCTGTACTAACACCGTGGCTTCCAGACCTTCTTCGACCTGAAGATGATTGTCTCTTGTTGCTTGTTTTCCACCCAACCTTGAGACTAGTCCTTACAGACTAATCTCCCCCCAAGCTCTCTGCTAGGCCTCTGCCTCAGCAAATTTTATGCACTTTCTGTGCTGGTGCTATCTGGTCTTCACCAGACTTAGCACTTCATTTCATCACCTTTTTCTTTTCGGCTATCCTTTTGCTTCTTTTTTTCCCCCTGCCTGTTCCTCAACAACCCCTGGGTCTTTTCTTCCATCTTCATATGGAGGATAGGGAAAACAGTTAGGGTTTCCCCCTTTCATAACTGTTTCTTGATAGATATATGTACATGTACATCCAATTAAAAGAAAATCAGTTTTGTTGTCCAGAAAAATGAAATAACTTCTTAATCTAAGTTATTATAGACAATTTACTCAATTCAGTTTTCAATTTGGAGTAATAATATTTACACTATATATATATAAGAGTAATAATCTTTGTTTCACCTTTTACCCAAAATGGTAAAACAATTAATTTATTCATTTAGTTATCCAGGTCATTACAAAGTCTCTGAACTTTAACCCTTTTAAAGGTCAATTTCTTTATTTTTACAACCACGTGGAAATTCCTAGACATGTATCTAGGTCCAAGTTTGTTGGCTTCATTCTATAATCAAGCCTTTCCATATTGGTGATTTGTGCATTTTCCAAAACCTGAGTATTCTGATATGTCGATATACTGACGAAACAACTTAACAATATCTTAATATTCAGAAAACTTTCTAATACACTAATACAATGTTAAATCCATCGAATGTTAATAGAAAAATTCAAAATGGCTTATTGAATATTCAACAAAAATGTTATACCTACAAACCCTCACAAAACATCGATACGTCTCTAGGCATGAGGCCATCTTGACACACGACCTCAAAACTTTGTCACCCTCATAGCTTCCCACATGGAAAATGATGAAATCTTTCACACATTGCATGTTTAATATGTATATAAAATTATGAAGGTAATAATTATTTCCAAGATGCAATCCTCCCAAAGTTTTGATATCTTGATATGTCTATATGATAGCTTGGCATGTCACATCAATCAATAATGATCAATCACCACCTAGCACTTTGGATAAGAGGACATTTCCTCTTCCATGTGGCATTCTTGATGTGTTCCACATGCCACTCATATTCGCAAGGTTGGCATGTAAAAAATACTAGATGTAGGTGACACATGTCATACACATGGGATCCCCATGTCATCAAATCAAGACATCACCCCTCAATTCTCCTAACACTTGATACTCTTGTTAGTCTAATGTTTTGAGGTTCCCAATTTTTAGTGCCATCACATTGTGCTCCTTGTTAATACATAAAATGCTTCTGACTAACAATTGTTTCTTAGGGCCATTCCAAACAAGGATTTTTCATAATGATTCACTTCCATTTCCTCAAGGGCTTGATATGTTGATATTTCAACTATCACCTTATGGCCATCTCTCGCTTCACATTCTCATAAATCCCTTTGACTAGGGTTAAGGACGACGTTAGTGAAATCCCAAATTTTGAATACTCCAACATGTCAATGAGGAATACCATCTTGAATCTTCCGAAGAGTTTCGTTCTAAGGGGTGCATTCCAAAAATTCTCTTAATAGCTTGTGTTACAGGGGTCAACCCACAAAATTTCATTTTTAGTCAAAACCAAGGCTTAAAGCCAAGATCCCCTACCTGCTTAAGTTTTTCCGTATGATTTCCTTTAGCTTAATATTTATTTGGTGAACTTTTCCAAACTAACTATTAGATTCTATTTCTTTTTTAATCTCTCCTTTCTCATCAAGCCCTCTACTCTTGCTTTCTAGTGCCATCATTAAAAAAACCTTCTAATCCTCACATCAAGAAGAATGATCCTTTGGCCTATCCAAGGCATACTAACATTTTTTATTTCAAACCATAGGGAACAATGATTTAATGAAAATATTAATAATAACTAGGACCACCAACCTATTAGCCCTTCCCCTTTGGCAACACACCATATACATCACAAAAAGTTATAAATGATTACAAACAGGCATGTAAAATATCACAATCAGGAACATCCAAGGATACCCTATCAATTTATGAACATAAAACACATAATGATCTCATATATATGAAAGGATCCTATTTCACATAAAATTCATATTCATAAAGGAATACATTTGGACATTTAGGACAATTATGTTAACTACTCAACGCATTGATCATGCATCATGCATATTCATTAAAATTGTACAAAGCTCTACCTACCATTTCACACATACACAATGAATCCAAAATAATATTTAAATACGAAGTGTTGAGAAAAAATTACAATTCATTTACGAGAAAGGAATACACTTATCTATTCCTCTTAAAATTGTTGGAAATCAAATAAGGAATTACCACTCTCCACCAAATCATAGGTAATTTAAACTACACTACAAATTTCTTAAAACCAGCCACCTCCTAACCATATCCAATGTCTAATGGATGATTCACTTATTTCATAACAACAAAGAGTGTACTTCAATGTATAGAGTATGAAGGAAAATTTCCTTCATTGGCTAGGAAACAGGAATGCCACTATGCAGGAAATAACATTAGGTTGATCAAACTACAAATTTCACAACATAGAATGAAATTTATTCCCAATTTCTATAGTCCCTAATATAATCCTTCTTCTAGTGCTTCACATCCATAAACCCAACCAAATAGTTTATTTCTTTTCATTTTACTAGATTCAAGAAGAGGAATCTCTCTTTGGTATCCTCATCTAACGCATTTCAGGATTGGACTTTGTGGTGCAGCTTCAAAATCTTTGGTTTACAAGTGTATGGCTTACAATCATTTTGGATTTACAACAGTTCAAGTCTCGTTTCTTTTTCTAATGTCTCTAGTCACTATAATACTCCAAACTCAAAATCTTGGAATTACAAAACTAGCTTCCTTCTCCTCACAAGTACTACCTCATGTATGAGAGGTTTAGGGTCCCCTTCTCGGGCTGAAGGGTCAACAAGGAATTCATTGTAAGGTGTGCAACCCATCTTTGGGTATTTCAGTACCTCCTCTCCCCATTCCTATCATAGTTTCTTATTAGTTGGTAGTTCAACTAGAACATCAGGGGTCATGAACATTAATTTCAAAGAATACAGGAAACATCCCAATCCCTCATATAATATTTATAATCAATCTATACTTGTCCTATGATTCAAATTTAGCAATTTATAAATCTATTAGTAAAATATTTGCATCAAATAGTTGAGCAATTTGTCCATGTTGACTCTCCAACATTGTCATCTTTCAATTATATTACGAAAAGTTGGAATTGGAAAAAATGATGCTACATCCCCATCCTCCTTAAAGAAAATTTGTCCTCGGTGTTCTACTATCTGTAGAACCAAAATTATACATAAAACCAAAATGGGTATGCATTCTACATGATATCCTCTAGTTTCCATGTTGCATAAAATTTTCCTCGGTGTTCTACTATCTGTAGAACCAAAATTATACATAAAACCAAAATGGGTATGCGTTCTACATGATATCCTCTAGTTTCCATGTTGCATAACCTAGTCCAAAGTTCTTCCATTACACCTTGACTTACATGGAGTGTGGTCGTTGTCTTTTTTGAGTATCCATTGTGGTTTTGGATAGAATTCTCCTTTATAATACATTTGTATCAAAGTCTAATCAATGATAAGGTTAACAACATCTATACGTATTTTAAGTAAAGATATATAAAACACATCATGTTCCTTGATTCTGGGAGGAATGGTGAGTTTGTATGCTATTCGCCCCACTCTCTTCAATATTTGAAATGGTTCATAGTATCTTTGTGTTAACTTGTCACACAATGTCACTCTTAAGGAACTTTTTTTTTCTCTAATTTGGAGATACACATGATCTCCTATTCAAAATTCCATATGTGCTATATTTTTCCTACATAACTCCTATGTTGCACTTCTGCGACCTTCAATCTTTTCCATATGCTAGATACTTCCTATTCCATTTCATTTAACATATCTAGCCTAAGTGTGATTCTATCCACTAGATTACCCTAGTTGATTGGGATATTGCACTTCCTACCATATAGCGCTTTGAAAGGGCTCATCTTTAATAGTTCCTTATAGCCAATAATATAAGAAAATTCCACCAAAGGAAAAAAATATTCCCATCTCTCAGGTTGATGTGTAACATACATATTGAGTATGTTTTCTAATGTTATATTTAATCTTTCTATTTTTCCATAAGTTTGAGGGTGATTGGATGTGTTTAATGTTGATAGGTTTTCAAATATTGTAAATAAAGACTTCCAAAATTTAAGGTAAACTTGGCATATTTATTATATATGATCTTCTTAGGCATGCTAGACAATATGAAAATATTCTTCATAAAAATATGGAAATACCAATTTCCTTATAGGAAGAGTTTACAAGTCACTTGTCCTACTTAGATTATCCACTAAAACCATGATCACAACATATTTCTTGGTGGTTCTTGGTAATCAAAAATATCTTTCTTCATCCTTGGCTAACAACATATTTTTTGGTATATTTTATCATCTTTTGATATCCTATGTGACTTCTGTGTGGCCTTGTGCGAAACTCATCCATGCCAGCCACATTTTTTATGGATCACCTACCTTTGTGTTGTAATAATGCATCTCTAAGTACCTAATATTTTTCTCCCATTCGACCCTTCGGCTCTTGCTATGGGAATTTACTTACATGGTGAAAATACTCATCTTCCTATGTCAAATCTTGTATTATTTTCTTAATGTCTATATCACATGTACTCATGTTTTCCATGTATATCACTTTCATACCTCTATTGAGTGTATCGACCATTTGATTCTCTTCACTTTTGATGCGTTCGATCTCTAAATAAAACTTGATAATAAGTTCCATCCACCTTACTTTCCTAGAAGTCATTTTTTCTTTCACAAACAAATACCCCAACGTTGGGAGGAAAAATTAATTTGAGACTATCCTAGAGTTCGACTGAGGGTGCCAACAAAAGGTTCACGTAGTCTAGCACTTTGCCAACATTTTCACTCCTTCAAGAAGAAGAAGAGTCTCACCTGAGGCAAACCAGAACCACATAAGGATAAATGGGATATAGATTTGATTAATTATGTGACTTGTGCAACTACTACAACATCCATTCTTAACTATTCACGATATATATATTCAATAGGAATTTAAATATGTGCATAAAATTTTAAAAGGGGCCCATAAATTATACCACCAATTGCCAGAATTCTTGTCTTCCTTATATTATTAGTCAAAAGAGAAAAATCTCATTACATTCATCAGAATTAGAACTTGTGGCAATTACACACTTTCATGCGGTATAAAAATCCACAGGGAAGACATTAACAAAACATTATAAGCCCACATCTCAGAAACTGGATAACTCTAAATGCTTGACACTGCCTATTATCCTAGCTTGATCTAAATTTTGAGGCACTCTCTAAATTTTTTCCTCACTACCTTATGTATTCTTTTATAGCCACTCTCACTTTCTTTATCCATGGTTTTTCAATATCTGGGGCCATAATTTTCCTTTTCTATTTACTGTATCAAAATCAGATCCTAGTTCTTCAACACGCTCCCTTACTTTCCATTGTGTGGGTTTTGAGCCATGTTGTTGCCATCTTGTTTTCTGATGTTTCATTTCTAGCATTTTGATCCAAAATTTCCTTCAAAACTATTATTCGTGCAAAAATTCGAAGGATCCAACATGCTGCAACCACATCCTATTGACTCACCCTCAAGTCAATGTATTTCTATTTTGCTTCTAAATCTATGGTAGGTTGGATTCCAATAGGTTTATTTGCAGTACCTTCAAATGAAGGACTATCTTCGGAATAGTATGAAGTGTGGACTCCTCCAGACTTGTCAATGCGGAAACACAACAGTGCCATAAGTCCATAAGTGTGGAAACCTTGCCTTAGAACTCAATGACAGCATGCTCACTAAGGTCATTGGGTTGTTACTCAACCAATTCTTGAATCTCCTTATAGGAAACTGTGGAAAATGTTCTAAAAGTCATAAAATGATTTATAGCTTTTTGGTGAGGGTCACGAATGGCCCACTTGGTCACTTGGACTGCATCCTCGAGCTGATTAATTTGGGCATCAAGTACATCCACCTAGTGGAGGATATTCTTCTTTGCTTCCATATTGAAGGTCACTAATGCTTGCTGATATAAACTTTGAACATTATCATGTAAGGGGTAAATGGTTGCATTATTATTTGCGATAACACAACTAACATCAGAGATCTAGAAAAACATGTGTTGGGATTCTTGCATGACTTGGGGTATAGTAGCACAAAGAGAAGTAGAAATGTAAATTTTCTCACTATTCTAAGTGTGATAGATAGTTGAAGGATTAGATAAATATTGTTTCATATTAGTGACAATATTATAGAGCTCTAATTGGATGTTTGGAAAGAAGTTGTTGGCAGACCACTTCAATGATAGTACAACATTTGGCAAGGGCATAGGTGGAAAAATCTTCATCTTGTTTGGTGGCATATGGAGCAAGAATTGTCCATAGAGATTGCAATTGAGAATGAACCTCACTAACTTGGGTATCTAATTCGTCCTTCTCAAAAGGTATGTACCAGTGACCAAAATTAAGTGTCCTTTGAAAGTGAGGTCATTAAATTCTCTTTTTATGGTGTCTTTAGTGCTATGCCATGGTGCATAGATATAAGAAAGGGACTACTCTTCAGAAATTGTAGCAAGGTCACGTCCCTCTAGAGGAAACCACATTGGGAATGACCCAACTTGGTTCAAATTTTGGGTAAAAGACCCCGCAGAAGGAGTGTACCGCGCGGAGTTGGTGAAGTTATATTAATTGTGAAATATTTTAGATCTTTGGGTATGGGAGAATCCCTTGTTTTTATACAGGGTATAGGGTTGAGTCCTAGTTTTATGTATCCATGGTACATGGACCATGGTTTTTATAAGGTGTATTTAAGGGGGTTTAATACCTTAGCAGAGATAAAAATGACAATAGAAAAGAACTGATAGAGTGGTCATATTTTCTGTATCTTTCTGTATTTTAGGAAAGGCTTAGCAATTGACTGCACGAAGGCCTTAAAGAGTCTGCAGCTAAGTGGACAAACCACCTGCAACTAGGTGTGCAGGTTGAAGAAGTGAATGTAGTCAAAGATCTATTTAGTAAAGAAGGAAGTTTTGACAAAGTGACATATGTCTCTTGTATCTTACATTTACTATTATATCATTTGTTGTGCATACTTTCCTTTGAAATATCCAAATACTGTGAGTTATACTGTGAATTGTTGAAGTTTATGAGTTTGTTACAAAGTTGTGAAGTTATTTATTTGTGCAAAGTTCTTTGTATATCCGAAGTTATAGGAAAAATATAAAGTAGAAGTAATTACGTGATGCCACTACATGGATATCCCTTAGGTTGCAGAAGCTTGGTTCTTCAGCCTCCCATAACTGCTTCGAGTGATATTGCGATATGCTTGTAGGTCGTTTCTAAAAGGGCTAGTAGTTGAGGGTTTTGTTAATGTGCAACAGATTCTAAAGTTGGGTAAAGCACCCTATAAAAAACAAATGGTTCCATTTTCAAGACTTGAAGTTTAATCTCGTCAGGTCATTGTAGGAGAGAGTGCTGACATGGTATATGAAATACATCGGGAGTAACCCAAATGCTATATTTAATGGAATTAAGAAAGCATGGGTAACAGAGTTCAAGAAGCCAAAATCAGAGTCACAATGTATCATGAAGCTAAAAGAGATCAATCAAGCACCAAATGAGTCTATATGGGAGTTAGATCAGTGATTCAAAGTATTGATGGGACAAGTAAGCTATACTTTACCTACAGAATAGAACAAGGAATGGTTTATAATTGTGCTATTACCACATATTAGATTACCTTTGTCATAACAAAATATTGGGACACAATATGAAGCACTCGAGATCGAGATAAAGTTGGAAGCATCACCGATTGGTGATACTCATACAAGAGTACAACAGATACAGACTCAGCTAGCTAATTTCACCCTGAAATCGCAGGATCTTAAGAAAGGAAAAGATGTCATATTAGAAGTATAGTGTAGAAAATGCAAATCAGAGTTTCATTATAAGGATTAATGCCATCTGTTTATAGACTACATAGTGAGTGGAGTGCTTACTCCACTCAACCAGGGATTGTACTGTGAAACCTGTATAGAAAGAGGAAAACATCACCTTGAGGATTTCTACCTATTATAGAAGTACATGTAAACACTAAAGAAACTATGTTTCAACTACTTTAAATCAGTGGGCCATGAGGAGAAGAATTGTCCAAGTTATGATCTAATGATGAAGCGCACTATTGATGCATATAGATTACAAGATTAAGCAGATTCCCACACACATCAAGGGTCTGACCAACACGTTGGTCGAGGATGTTTCCAAGGTAGTGGTTGAGGACGTGGAGGACGATTTGGTTGGGGCCGGGGCCAAATCATTTATTATAGCTATGGTCAAGCAAGACACTTCATGAGATATTGTCAGAACACTACAATGACCTGCAGTTACTATAATTATTTTGATCCATGATCACCATAAAAATGGGTAACCCATTATTCCTATCAAATTTAATATATAAAAAAAAACAACAAAATTTAACTAAATAATAACTTTATTACAAATTATACTATGGTTATTTATAAAAAAATTGCATGCATATTTCAACAACAACAAAAAACTTTAGTGGAAACTTCTAGCAGTGAAATATGTCAATATTACTATGAATATTCCAACATATTCCATGGGGTTTAGATATATTATATCAGCCTAATAATTAACTTAGAACTATGGGGATGAGCATAATTATAGGCATATATAACGTGTGGTTGACCGACTTATGTACTAATTGTTGGACTACAAAATGTGGATCATTAATTCTTATTAGAATGTTTATATTATGTTGTTCTATTTCATAGTTATAACATTCCAACCAAATCTCCATTTCGTGTTGTTCTCTCTACGGAATGTTGTTTCTAGGTGACTTAATATGTCATCAAACGTGGAATACTTGGATGAAACTTTGTCACTATCTTGGATCATGTTCTATCTTGAACATCATTTTCTTCTATACTTCTTATCATAGTAACATGGGTTAAATCACAAGCCAATTGGATGTTCAATTTTTACTTTTTCATGTTTGGTTCATTCGACTATCCTTGGTCGCATGCCTATGATGAGAACCTTTCTACGTTGAGTTTGTCTAGAATCGGTTTTTTATGTCGCTGTTTTTTATGAACTACCATCATTTTCTCTAGTTTTGTTTCAATGAATACATATTCTCCATGTCTAAGCAACTGCAAGACATCAAACCCGATACATTATTCTAGAAATTGTTCTAATTTTCTACGTTTCTTTTCTTTTCTACCCTTTAAATGATATCCTCAAAAACTTTTCATGCAATTGAGTGTAGATTCTATTTTTGTTGTGTGTCTTCTAGTTGAATACCTGCAAATATTCCATTTCCATTTATTGTATATGTTTATGTCCCTATTGGTTTCCAAGTCCATGAGTCTTTGCTTGTAATATTCTTATGAGATTATGTCACAAGTTCTAAGAGGTCAAATTTAAATGGTTGTGTATAATTATGCTTCCCTTTCTTCTTCTTGTTCAGCATCTTGAAGGAGTAAAATTATATCCCCTTGTTCTTCTCAATCTTATGGTGGAATTGGGAATATTATATTAGATTATTAACTGATCCTATATATATTTTGTCAATTGTAGGCTGATACAGAATCTCTTGCGAGTCTACATCTAAAGAGTTGACATACCAAACTTCAATAATTTTTATGGACAATTGAACATGCGTTGATGGAGGACTCATTTTTTGTATGTGTTGAGGTACTCTCCATCTATTGGAAGATTTTTAAAGATTTCTGGAGGACTAACTAGTGAAATGTGTATCATGTCTACCGAAATTAGTAAAGAGGGTAACAAAATGGACTTATTAGAATTTTCACATTTAGACTGGTTCATATTCAGCGTGTCACCAACATGTTTTTCCTATTTGTATATTTTTCTTGTCATGATCATTTGACCAATTTATTGTAGAATAATTATTTTAATATTAGAGACTCTCCCTATTCACGCAAAATGACTCTCTCTCATTAGGAAATATTTATAAATAAGAAAAAAATGAAATATCAAAAACTTATTTTAATAATACATATATTTAACACAATAATATAAACATGAATACATAGGAATCAAGTAGAGAATATTTATTATTCATATTGCATTGAACAGTGGAAATAGGAAAAATCCATATAGAAATACACAATTTAGAAATTTAGGAATTTTATAATTTTGAAATACATATAACTAAATATAGAAAAGAACATATATATAATTGATTAATATTAATTGATGGAGGGAATAATATTTAAAATGAACTGTAGACACCAACATTATGACCTTAACGCATCTAGAAAATATACACCATCATTGTATGATCTAATTGGTGAAATGCGAGTACTCGCAAAAATCATTACAATATGTTGAGTCACAAAAAGTGCTTTTTGGGTCAATATCATAATCAAAATCATTAACATATGTTGGCTCATGAAAAGTTATTGTTGGGACAATTTCGATAATCAGAATATCATTTCATCTCAATGATACACAATATCTATTATATTCCTTTCTTATGGGATTTAATTTGCAGTTACACTTCATTCAAATTGATCACTATGTTATGACACTTTAAGTGCATAAAAGATATAGTTTTAATGGTAGAGTTAATGTGTTACATATTAGAATTGATGTGTATTGTAAAATTTCAAGAATCACAATATCATGATCATGAAGTGTACTAGGGGTCATAGTTTCTAGAATTCATTGTGTTTTAAAGATCATAGTGCACTATGGTTCAATTAATTTTAGAGTTAGTCCTTTAGGAATTATCAAGTGACCAATGTAATTGTTTTTTAATGGTAGTAGTTGTTAGAGGTTGCATTATGGAAGGGTTTCTAATTATCTAAGAGTATGAGTGATCACAGTAAATTAATGGTTATGGGTCATATTAGTGTTTTGACATTCATAATGGGTTTTGGTTAAGGGGCACATATTGTATAAGATATTTTGGTCAGAGTGGTCAAATGTTACATTAAATAAGGGAAGAAATTTTGTGGGGGTTAATATATAGTGCAATATCTAGAAATATCTAATAATAAATTCATTATAATTAGTGAATTTATAGATACATATATTAATATATATTTTTACCGATCAAAATATTATTCGGAAACCTAATGTGTGTTTCCTTATGATTTCCCTCATTTTTTTAATCCAGTAACTAATGGGCTATACTTAAAAAAACCCTGAGTGATTTAGTAGCTAAGTTTTCGATACTCCTAAAATTTTGCAAGGCTCTTAGAAATATTGAAAAAAATAGGTTATCTTAACTTTGAAAAAAATATTTTATTTATATATTTGTCATTTAAATTTTCCAACCTAAAATTATATAGAAAAAAATCTAAATTAATTAATTTTTAATTACTAATGAAGAGTATTATTAATCCATATGACTTTAATGAAGAGGATTATTAATCTATATGATTTTATTTATTAGTTAAAGATGTTATTTTATTAGTGAAAAATGTTGTTAAGCCATATTAATTTTAATTTTTTTTCTTATTTAACAACCTATCCTCAAATTCTATTTTCACAATTTTATTTTTAGCAAACAAAATTATGTATAATGACTTTCACCCAATTTTCGTAATTGTCAATTCAAACTGATAGTGTGAGTCACTGAGATAAAGATTGACATTTCAGATTTAAGCATTAACTTTGTACATATTCTCTTGGATGTGAAGAAAGCAATTTAAACATTGAGTTTTTTAAATTTCACCATTACTTTATTTACTTTGAAATTTTGTGTTTTTTACTGCAAAAACAATTAAATAGCGAGAGTTTCTAACTTTGAAGCGATCCATTTTTTACTTCAAAAGAAAATAAATATTATTTTGAACTTTAACTTTTAATTTTTTACTTTTCCATCAACTATTTGCTCTTTCTAACTTTGAAATTAGTTTTCATATCATATAGCTTTGCACCACTAGCCAAACCTACCTTTTCGTGAGGTCCTCTTTCTCAAATTATCACATCCTCTTTTTCTTTTTTTTTCTGTGTTCCTCCCCATAATGAAAAGAGATAGATAATTCTTGTTCCTCCTCATACTGAAAAGAGAGATAATTCTTATTGAGTTTGATATCAACCAATCCAAACACATGTCCGTGGATATAGTGAAATTTCCAACCTTTTACCTTTTTAAATTTAACCTTTATTTTTTACTTTGCTTTCTAAAATTTAAAGGTAAATTATTTTGGTTTGTATTTTTTTAATTTAACGGGTGGTTTTTTTCCTGAATGTAATTTATACTGTTTTTAAATTTAAGTTATTTTTACTTTTTTGGGCTGTAATTTATAAATTTATGTAATGTGATGACCACATAATTATGTGAATAAATTCTCTGTTTTTTTTTATCATTTAATTTCAAAACTGAATTTAAATTGAGTTAATTACATAAAGTAACTTTGATGAGGGAGTTATTTTCTATTCTGCTAAATTGCTATTCTTTTAAAAATATATATATATGTATATATTAAGAAACAGTTGCCAAGAAGGGGGAAGCAAAACCCTAATTGTTTTTCTCTTCTTCCATAGAAAGATGGGAAGGGAGAGGGCCCGGGCTGTTAAGGAACAGACGGGAAAAAAGGGCAGAAAGGCAGAAATGGAAGACAGAGTGCTAAGTCTGGTGAAGACCAGATAGCACAGGCACAGACAGTGCGTTATAGTTTGCTGAAGGAAGAGGCCTGGAAAAAGCTTGGGGGGAGATTAATCTGAATCGATTAATCTCGTGGTTGGGTGGAAAACAAGCGACAAGACATAATCTTCTCCAAACTGAAGAAGGTTCGGAGACCACGAGTGATAGTGCAGGTATGTACTATTACCGTTGTTATATTACAAGAAAATGGATATCATTCCAATATAGATAACTGTAGATTGTTGCTGGAACTCTCAGGTGGAGCTCCAGTATATCAGTAGGAGAGTAATTATATTCAGTTGAGAAGAAAAGACTGTTATCCTAGCCTGATAAAATCCAAGTTGTGTATAAATCTTGAAAACAGAGTACTGATTATTAAAGATCCATAGAACTTAGATTCATTATCCAGCTTAAATGATGAATTGAGTACATTCGAATTAATCTGAGTTATTAATTAAACTGAGTTATTAAATTAATCTGAGTGGAAGGCTGTCTGGGAGGCTTCGGGAAGCTATTGTTACACCAAATTCCTCCCATAAAAGATAGGTCGTTGGGCTAGGGAAACAATAACTCTATGTACAGGGGAAAGAAAGAATTTGGTAGCTGTACCTATATGAATTAAAGAGAAGAAAAAAATAAAATAACCGAATGGGTAGCAAATAGATAAAAGCAAAGATTCATAGGTCGGGTGAGACGACTCCCTCGTACTGCATTAAAAATTAATTAGAATCATATGCTGTGAAAGAGGCTTATTTCCTCCTCTGTAACAACAAGGCATAATAAAACTATACAATGACATTTTGAAATGAAAGGTTATGACCAACGACATTCATAGATATCTATAAACCCTCAAGTACAGGGTTGGGGTTCCGTAAGGAAAACTGAACGACATTTTAACAGAAAATATATATATATCACAGAACCGAAGAACACAGTATTCGAAAGTGTGTAACTAGAAGCAACCAAATAGCAGTATATCAATAGATGCCGTGAACAAATAACCTGGAATCATTGAAACAGATCTATGAATATAATTTTTACAGTGAAACCAGAAAACGACTGCCATCATATGGAAGAACCCTGTGTGTCGAGCGCATTCGGGCGTAAAAACCGACTAACATAAACAATGTACACATATACGCTGTTAAAACTGCGAAAATGTAAATTGTACAGCAAATGAGGCAATCAACCCTCGTGGATACCATGACCCATTATTATCAAAGATTGAAACAGTAAGTATATATTCGTTAACGAAAGCTTAGAGATATCTACATATGAATGAATCTACGAGAAAAATCAACCATATGCTCAGAACTGAAATTCATACGATGTTGAATGAAAGGCATATATATATTAAAAATAGAAATAGTCCTTCAACGCTAAAATGTACTGGAAGGCGTAGCCGAGTTACAGGCCAGGCAAACTGTGGCCGCCAAACAAAAACCCTTAAATGGTGTAACCCAGTTCTCGGAAATACATCAATTTACAAATAAACTTTAAATAAAGACCAGAACCGCTTAAGGCGGAATCTCGTTACTGTAATCATAGAACAGTAAAGGGTGGAGCTCATGACATTGGGCTGTAATGGGGTTCGCAGCCAGGAAGGAATCAAAGAACCAACATCCATGAGAAACACGCAACACACCTGACAAAGAAAGGAATAGAATTCAATTACTCCTCATTCACCACCAATGTCCTACAAAGGTTAAGCTCTTACCGTAAGCGACGTCATCCCGAGGTTCCGTGACTGCAGCTCCTTATCGCGTGCCGAGCTTCATGCCTGTTCCACCAGTCAATAAATTACCAGTTAGCTTTAGAGCTGAACCATAAACTCGACAAAGGTTGTTAGGAGGTAAAATAGAGTTATGAAATCAACATACTGTAATAAAAACAAATAGAATGCTGATTGTCGCATAGCTCCCGGGGATAAACAAATGATTCATACTGTTAAAAAATGGAAGTCACCTGTATAACCGACGCGGTGGAAGGATGTCATGAACTGAGCTCTCTCGAAGTGGTCTCTCTCTGTCTCTCTCGGCAAAATGAATCATAGAGACCCTAACAAGGAGCTTGTATGGTAAACCCGCAAGTCTACCACTGCCCGATGGCAGGATTGAAATCCCCATCGTTGAAGTAGCTAACATCCCGAGAAGCCATGTACTTGCCTGAAACATTTAAAGAAAAATCTCTCCTCGCGATCATCAATCAGATCGATGGTCGATAATAGCAGGTCAGGGCCACCTGTCTATATCCTATGCAATGGATATGCAGTGGAAGGATCCACCGTAGGGAGCGGTACTGGAAAATATCGTGTAATATTCGACTGTCAATTAACCGGTTGGTAAGACTTAAATGCAGACATAAATACGCCTTGATAATGACTATAGCAGTGTAACTTTTAACAAATAATTAACAAGAATGCCAAGGGTGTGGGTCAACCCTTATGCCCGAAAGAGTTACGTGCCATGCAACCCTTAAATATTTTTTTTTACATATATGCTTACATGGCAAATTTATTATTATTTGTTGGAAAATCGTTTATGACATATGGTATCAGAGCCCAGTTACAAAATTGAGGCCTCTGGGTAAGGATAGATTGAAATATATATAAAATATATATATATATATATATATATATATTTGACTTTTCTGCATCATTCTTTTCATGTTGATGAAGTAAGTGCAGGATCAAGAGCTTAGAAAGTTGCAGAATGAGGAGAGCAGACAATACAACCCGACGACCTGTGGTAGGAAAAGGGATACTTGGACCTAAAAATAATCTTGAAGTATGGGTTCAGCTTGGGGAGGAGGCCAGAACTACAAATCAAGCCATTCTAGAAACCGTACAGGAGCTTAAAAATGAAATGGCAAGGCTGCGGGAAGACAATGCTAGACTAACAATGGAACAAGAGAGAATATTGAAAAGTTTATCTGAACGACAGAATCAAGTACCAGTTAATCCTAGCATGGAACAACAAAGGATGTCAGAAGAACAGAATCACCCTATTCCCCCTGAAGGCTCAGAGGAGCAGGAAGAGCGTTCTGACAATGTAAATGAACAACAAACTTCGAAGAGACAAAGGGTGGAACTGCAAGGGAAATTTCGCAAAATTAAACCCCCGCATTTTGATGGAGAACAGGAGGAAGCCGCTGAAACGTGCCTGATTAATATGAACAAATATTTTCAGCTCTATGAATATGATCACAATCTTAAAGCCAGATTGGCTATTTTTCAGCTACAAGGAAAGGCCACCTTATGGTGGGAGGAAGTGAAGATAGTAAAAGGAGTTACTGAACAGACCATCACTTGGGATAATTTCCAAAAGTATTTTAAAGAGAGATACCTAACTGAACGATTCTACAATGAGAAGGCGAGGGAATTCCATGATCTTCGTTTGGGGCAGCAAACTATGGACGAGTTCATCACCCGTTTCACTTCTCTGCTTCGCTACGTTCCATATATAAGAGAAAAAAAAGCAAAGGTACAAATATTTGTAAGCAGTTTACCACCCTACATGCGAGAAAGGATTGAATTTGACAATCCAAAATCAATGGATGAGGTAATTCGAAAGGCCAGGATGTGCTATCAACAAAGAAGACAAAAGGGAGAGACAGCTGGCAAGAAATGGAATGAGAAAAAGGGCTTTAAGTCAATAGAAAACAGCAAAGGAAATCGCAACAGTGGAAATAAAGGGAATGGAAAAGGACTGAACAGCAGAATCCCGGTTAGAACCGCATCCAAATTTAGGCTTAACAATGAATCTAAAGGCAGCGAACAGCAGGCATGCTTGGATAATGAAGGGACCACCAGACCGCCGGTGCAATGCTGGGGTTGTGGGGGACCCCACTACATCAAAAACTATCCACAGAGAAAAGGGACGGAACAGCTATCCCAGATTCATGAAGCCTCAATAGTTGGCGAAGTGGGACGCAGTATACCAAGGATTAATGTGGCGTTGGAAGACCGTCAGGCAGAGTATCAACCAACTATGGTCGAGTTCGAAGGTAATATCTCAAACCTTACTGTATCTGTTTTAATTGACCCTAGGGCTACACTGAGTTATGTAAGCCCAAAAGTAGTAGAGCGTTCTAAATTACAATCCGCTAAGTTTAAAAACCCATGGCTGGTGCAATTAGCCACGGGAGCCAAAAGAGGTGTGGTAGCTAAAATTAAGCACTGTTCCTTTACCATAGCTGGACAGCCAGTAACGACGGATTTAAATGTGCTTCCTCTTGGCTCCTATGACATTCTCATTGGGATGGACTGGCTGGAAAAACAGTGGTCACTAGTGGACTGTAAGACCAAGATTATCTACTTTAGAGACCCCCTGGGACATAAAAAAGAGATGCAAGGGATTAAACGACCCATGCAAGTGCGGCCGATAACAACAAACCAAGGTGTAAAATGTGTTCGAAAAGGATGCCAGATCTATGCCATTCAGGTGGGTTATGCAGATTCTAAAAACAAAACAGCCATCCTGAATAATATCCCTGTAATTCAAGAATTCACAGATGTGTTTCCAGAAGAAATTCCTGGGTTGCCTCCAAAAAGGAACATAGATTTCACCATTGAGTTGGTTCCAGGAGCAGCACCAGTATCTCGGGCACCATATAGAATGATTGTACCCGAACTGGCAGAATTAAAAATGCAACTGCAAGAGTTATTGGACAGGAATTATATACGTCCTAGTGTGTCCCTCTGGGGAGCCCCAGTGCTGTTCGTTAAGAAGAAAGATGGAACTTTCCGGATGTGCATTGATTACTGTCAGTTAAATAAGCTAACCATTAAGAATAAATATCCTTTCCCACGGATCGACGAACTATTCGATCAAGTGAAAGACGCGACGGTGTTCTCTAAAATCGATTTGCGTTCTGGTTATCATCAAATCCGAATTAAGGATGAAGATATCGCTAAAACAACTTTTAGAACCAGATACGGTCATTATGAATTTGTGGTCTTGCCATTCGGACTTACCAATGCCCCCGCAACGTTCATGTGTTTAATGAACAGTATTTTTCACCAATATTTGGACAGATTTGTACTGATATTTATTGATGACATATTAGTATATTCTCGCACCATGGAGTAACATCAGGAACATCTGAGAAAGGTGCTACAGACCCTCCGGGAACATCAACTATATGCAAAATTCAGTAAGTGTGATTTCTTTAAAGAAGAAATCCAATATTTGGGTCATGTGATTACCAAGGAGGGGATCGCCGTGGACCCAGAGAAGATAAAAGCCATAATGGACTGGCCTGTACCGAAGGATGTCGCAGATGTTCGATCTTTTATGGGTCTGGCTGGTTATTATAGAAGGTTTGTAGAAGGTTTCTCTAGAGTTGCGTTTCCCATTACCTCTTTACAGAAAAAGGGGAAAACATTCCATTGGACTCCAAAATTCCAGAAAAGTTTTGAACAATTAAAGCATTTACTCACCACGGCCCCTATTTTGGGGATAGCTGATCTTGATAAGGATTATGTGGTATGTACGGATGCAAGCAAGGAAGGATTAGGTGGGGTTTTAATACAGGAAGGCAAGGTGGTCGCCTACGAGTCTCGGAAATTAAAGGAGCATGAGCAAAAATACTCTTCTTACGATTTAGAATTGATCGCTGTCATCCATGCCCTAAAAATGTCGAGACATTATCTTGTGGGCAGGAAATTTTTATTGCTCACTGATCATCATAGTTTGACCAATTATTTCAGCCAGCCCACCCTAAATGCTCGACAACCACGGTGGGTTGACTTTCTGAGCGGCTTTGATTTCAAGATAAAACATTTACAAGGGAAGGAAAACCGAGTAGCGGATTCCTTAAGCCGGAAAGTAAAACATTTGTATGAAGTCTCCGTTAGTGGGTGGAGGAGCCCCATTTTGGAAATGGTCAAAGAAGCTTCAAGACAAGATGTTAATTATCAGCAGTTAAAACTACAGCTACAACAACCTGCTAATTTGACAAACCAACCAGGTTATGAGTTGGATGATGCAGGAATGATACATTTCAAACAAAGATGATATGTACCCAACCAAGATAAAATTAAAAATCTGATTATGGATGAATTTCATGTCAGCCACTATGCGGGACATCCGGGATATCAGAAAATGATGACTGCTATCCGAAAAGATTACTTTTGGCCACGGATGAAGAAGAACATTGCTGAGTATTTAGCACGATGCCTAGAATGCCAACAGATTAAAGCAGAACACCAGCATCCAGCAGGATTACTACAACCCTTACCTATTCCAGAATGGAAATGGGAAATCATTTCCATGGATTTCATTACAGGGTTACCTAAGATAAAAAAGAACAACGATTCCATTATGGTGGTAGTGGATAAACTAAGTAAGCTGCACATTTTATACCAGTACAATCCACGTACAAAGCCACCCAGATTGCACATGTTTTTATGCAAAATGTGTTTAAGCTTCATGGGCTACCAAAAACGATAATTTCTGATCGCGATGTGAAGTTCACATCAGCCTTCTAGAGAACGTGATTCGCTGATTTAGGAACCCAATTAAATTTCAGCACAACATACCACCCTCAGACAGATGGACAAACAGAACGAGTTAACCAAGTGGTGGAAGATATGCTGCGGGAATATGTAATGTAGCAACCCACATTGTGGGAAGAATATCTGCACCTGGTAGAGTTCGCGTATAATAATGGATATCACACCTCTACACAAATGAGCCCCTTTGAGGTTATGTATGGTCGAAAATGCCGAACACCCTCTAGTTGGGGAGGACCCCAAGATAACTGAGCTTGGGACCTGAGATGCTTAAGGAAATGGAAGAAATAGTGAAAAGAGTGCGTGTGAATTTGAAGGCTGCTCAAGACAGACAGAAAAATTTTGCTGACCGGAAAAGAAGATTTAAGGAATACCAGGTGGGTGATCACGTGTATATCAGAATTCAAACAAAAAGGAGTACCCTACAATGGAGCGGGTGTGCCAAGTTGGCACCCCGATACTGTGGATCCTTCCAGATTCTGGCTAGAATTGGACCAGTAGCATATCAGCTTACTTTGCCAAGCCACATCCGAGTCCACAACGTGTTCCATGTTTCGATACTCAAGAAATATGTCTATGACCCCAAGCGTGTGATTCAATGGCAGGATATTCAGGTAGTAACTATTGTTGCAAATAGACTGATGAAATTGATATTGGAAGGAAAAACTAACTTTGGGATTATGTAATGCAGGTCGAACCGGAAGGAGAAGTTCTGGTCGAACCTCTGAACATCCTCGACCGGAGAGAAGTGCAGCTGCGGAAACGAGTTATTACCCAAGTTAAGGTCCAGTCACGACACTACGGACCTGAGGAAGCTACTTGGGAAGATGAAGAATTGATGAGAAGAGCTTATCCAACTCTGTTCGTAGCTGAAAGACACCGGGACGGTGTCCAATCTCAGCGGGAGGAGATGTGATGACCAGATAATTATGTGAATAAATTCTCTGTTTTTTTTTACCATTGTAGGTAAAATGTGGAACAGGGATTATGAATTCTTTATAAATGGTGAAAATATAATTAATTTCAAAACTAAATTTAAATTGAGTTAATTACATAAAGTAACTTTGATGAGGAAGTTATTTTCTTTTCTGCTAAATTGCTATTCTTTAAAAAAAATATATATATGTATATATTAAGAAACAGTTGCCAAGAAGGGGGAAGCAAAACCCTAACTGTTTTTCTCTTCTTCCATAGAAAGATGGAAAGGGAGAGGGCCTGGGCTGTTAAGGAACAGACGGGAAAAAAGGGCAGGAAGGCAGAAACAGAAGACAGAGTGCTAAGTCTGGTGAAGACCAGATAGCACAGGCACAGACAGTGCGTTATAGTTTGCTGAAGGCAGAGGCCTGGCAAAAGCTTGGGGGGAGATTAATCTGAATCGATTAATCTCGTGGTTGGGTGGAAAACAAGCAACAAGACATAATCTTCTCCAAACTGAAGAAGGTTCGGAGGCCACGAGTGATAGTGCAGGTATGTACTGTTACTATTGTTATATTACAAGAAAATGGATATCATTCCAATATAGATAACTGTAGATTGTTTCTGGAACTCTCAGGTGGAGCTCTAGTATATCAGTAGGAGAGTAATTATATTCAGTTGAGAAGAAAAGACTGTTATCCTAGCCTGATAAAATCCAAGTTGTGTATAAATCTTGAAAACAGAGTACTGAATATTAAAGATCCATAGAACTTAGATTCATTATCCAACTTAAATGATGAACTGAGTACATTTGAATTAATCTGAGTTATTAATTAAACTGAGTTATTAAATGAATCTGAGCAGAAGGCCGTCTGGGAGGCTTCGGGAAGCTATTGTTACACCAAATTCCTCCCGTAAAAGACAGGCCGTTGGGCTAGGGAAACAATAACTCTATGTACATGGGAAATAAAGAATCTGGTAGCTGTACCTATATGAATTAAAGAGAAGAAAAAAATAAAATAACCGAATGGGTAGCAAATAGATAAAAGCAAAGATTCATAGGTCGAGTGAGACGACTCCCTCGTACTGCATTAAAAATTAATTAGAATCATATGCTGTGAAAGAGGCTTATTTCCTCCTCTGTAACAACAAGGCATAATAAAACTATACAATGACATTTTGAAATGAAAGGTTATGACCAACGACATTCATGGATATCTATAAACACTCAAGTACAGGGTTGGGGTTCCATAAGGAAAACGGAACGACATTTTAAGAGAAAATATATATATATCACAGAACCGAAGAACACAGTATTCGGAAGTGTGTAACTAGAAGCAACCAAATAGCAGTATATCAATAGCTTCCGTGAACACATAACCTGGAATCATTGAAATAGAACTATGAATATAATTTTTACACTGAACCCAGAAAATGACTGCCATCATATGGAACAACCCTGTGCGTCGAGCGCATTCGGGCGTAAAAACCGACTAACATAAACAATGTACACATATACGTTGTTAAAACTGCGAAAATGTAAATTGTACAGCAAATGAGGTAATCAACCCTCGTGGATACCATGACCCATTATTATCAAAGATTGAAACAGTCAGTATATATTCGTTAACGAAAGCTCAGAGATATATACATATGAATGAATCTATGAGAAAAATCAACCATATGCTCAGAACTAAAATTCATACGATGTTGAATGAAAGGCATATATATATTAAAAATAGAAATAGTCCTTCAACGCTAAAATGTATTGGAAGGCGTAGCCGAGTTACAGGCCAGACAAATTGTGGCCGTCAAACAAAAACCCTTAAATGGTGTAACCCAGTTCTCGGAAATACATCAATTTACAAATAAACTTCAAATAAAGACGAGAACCGCTTAAGACGGAATCTCATTACGGTAATCATAGAACAGTAAAGGGCGGAGCTCATGACATTGGGCTGTAATGGGGTTCGCAGCCAGGAAGGAAACAAAGAACCAACATCCATGAGAAACACGCAACACACCTGACAAAGAAAGGAACAGAATTAAATTACTCCTCGTTCACCGCCAATGTCCTACAAAGGTTAAGCTCTTACCGTAAGCGATGTCATCCCGAGGTTCTATGACTGCAGCTCCTTATCGCATGCCGAGCTTCATGCCTGTTCCACCAGTCAATAAATTACTAGTTAGCTTTAGAGCCGAACCATAAACTCGGAAAAGGTTGTTAGGAGGTAAAATAGAGTTATGAAATCAACATACTATAATAAAAACAAATAGAATGTTGATTTTCGCATAGCTCCCGGGGATAAACAAATGATTCAGATTGTTAACAAATGGAAGTCACCTGTATAGCCGATGCGGTGGAAGGATGCCGCGAACTGAGCTCTCTCGAGGCAGTCTCTCTCTGTCTCTCTCGGCAAAATGAATCATAGAAACCCTAACAAGGAGCTTGTAGGGTAAACCTGCAAGTCTGCCACCGTCCGATGGCGGTATTGAAATCCCCATCGTTGAAGTAGCCAACATCCCGAGAAGCCATGTACTTGCCTGAAACATTTAAAGAAAAATCTCTCCTCACAATCGTCAATCATATCGATGGTCGATAATAGCATGTCAGGGCCACCTGTCTATATCCTATGCAATGGATATGCAGTGGAAGGATCTGTCGTAGGGAGCGGTACTGGAAAATATCGTGTAATATCCGACTGTCAATTAACCGGTTGGTAAGACTTAAATGCAGACATAAATACGCCTTGATAATGACTATAGCGGTGTAACGTTTAACAAATAATTAACAAGAATGCCAAGGGTGTGGGTCAACCGTTATGCCCAAAAGAGTTACGTGCCATGCAACCCTTAATTTTTTTTTTTTTATATATATGCTTACATGGCAAATTTATTATTATTTGTTGGAAAATGGTTTATGACATGTAACTTTTTGCTTTTATGAATTGTCTTCTTGAGTTCAAGTCATTCCCTTCATACCGGTTTTCTCACAATCGCTATACTATGTTTTTCAATTTAACTTACTTTTTACTTTTTGGGGCCGTAATTTCTAAATTTAGGTAATCTTCTCTTTTATGGGCTATCTTCTTGAGTTCGAGTCATTCCCTTCATAGCCGTTTTCTCACAATCGCAAATTTTTACTCTGTTTTTAAATTTAGGTTATTTTTTTGCTTTTCTCGGCTGTATTTTCTAAATTTAGGTTATTTGTTTCTTTTCTCGGTTGTATTAATTCAAGATTTTCTCTTAATAGGCGTTTTCTCACAATATGTGATGATTTCGAAACTATGCTCATGCCCAATTGTTCGAGTATAGTGTTTTCATTGGTAACACCAATTTTGTTGGCTTTGTATCTTTGTTGGGAGAGGGTGACGAATATATGAAGATCGTGTGTTGATCTGTATCTTTGATGGGGGAGCATCAGATAGAATATGATTGAAGGTCATGTGTTCGATCTGTATCTCTGTTGAGAGAGAGTTAGACTGAATATATGTGTTTGATCCACGGTAAAGACCCCTGTCACTTCATAAATCTACTTCCAATCGGGTTTGAGGTAAGTAGTCATTTCTGTCTATTCAAATTATCTTAACATTCTACACTTCTTCTTCGATCTTTTTTTATTATATTTTTATGCAACTATGGATATTGTTTATTTTGTTTGCACATTTGAAGCCATGCCTCTGAAGATTGTGTGTTGTCGAGAGAGTGAGAGACTGAATATATGAATTATATGAAGATCATGTGTTTGATCCACGCTCAACGCCCTTGTGACTTCATAACTCTATTTCCAATGAGGCTTGAGGTAAGTAGCCATTTCTGTCCATTCAAATTAGGTTAACTGTAACATACCCTGGTAACCTCGCATGTAAAAGTAGGGAGTTATATTTTTTTTTTATATAAATTACCACAAGTAATTATCTAGTTCACAACTCCACAATTCATCATTGGCCATTAGATATAATATTCATTAATACATCAAGTAAATTGCCATCAAAGAAAATAAGTTGCATAACCATTGCATAACATTTAACCACCACTGTGGTAGCCTTTAACCACCACTGTGGTAGTGTAATAACACAAACTGTCTCATGAATCCTTGCATCCATTTCATGATTTCCATAAACATATTAATTAATCTCATACTTGGACAATATGATAATGCCATCAAATAAAGAACCATGAACATCAAGGATTCATCATCATCAAACTGACACAAAAGGCAATCACACCATTGAACACCAATATACCATGGAAACCCCGTAGGGTGAGAACCAACAAACGTTTAATTTTATTATTAAACGCTCATGAAACGCTCGTGAGGGTTTTCACCCCTCACTCAATGGCTCATAAGGGATTCCATCCCTCAAACATTGTTATGAAATCATTACAATGAATTATCATTAAGTTATTACATAACTAGCTAAAAGCTAATACATTTTCCATGAAACCCTTTCCTTACATACCGCCACATGCAACATTCCTTGTGGCATGATTGTTCTAGCAATGGACGATTCTGCAACTCTAACTCATCTGCATGGCCCATTAATCATTTTCCTGCCACAATGTTAAACATCACTTTTCCTTGGCACCAACCGCCATCGTTTCCTGTCAATGCTATCGTCAACAAGCTTTGACAACAAGATTAGATACCATATTAATTGAATCAATAATCAACCTCTAAAAGAGACCTTTCAACATCTACTCATCTGCATGATTGTTCTAGCAATGGACGATCCTGCAACTCTAACTCATCTGCATGGCCCATTAATCATTTTCCTGCCACAATGTTAAACATCAATTTTCCTTGGCACCAACCGCCATCGTTTCCTGTCAATGCTATCGTCAAGAAGTTTTGACAACAAGATTAGATACCATATTAATTGAATCAATAATCAACCTCTAAAAGAGACCTTTCAACATCTACTCATCTGCATGAGCAAGCATAACATACTAATTAACGAGTGCATATCTTCAAGTAAATTCTTATTCTACTTTTCACAATGCTTATTCACACAAATGCATATTTCTCTTTAAGAGAACTAATCATTAGTTTTACAAGTCCATGTTTCCCTTTAAAACATATACACACATTAGTTTACAAGTCCATGTTCTCATTATCAACATTGACATCATGATTACATTTATAAATAATCATATTAACTAGCACTGCACATATTCTTAAAGGGCACAAGCACTAAGGCTTTCCTTTGAAGGGACTAACTAAAATATCAGTTATAATCTTCTTGCATGAAAATTTACATAAACTTTGTCAAAAGAACTAGTTCCTTAGCTATCACTTTTGATGCATGCGAATATATAAAGCATTCTCACACAACCTGTAGTCTTTTCCTGCATGCAAATATATATATCCTTTCTAAAGAAAGCTAACACAAATCTCGTGTGCATACACATCTCATTCAACAAGAAGCTAAGATAATAGTTATGTGGGCATAATAGTAATCACCTATCATTTTCCTAAAGAAATATGGCCCAATAGTTCTTCTAAGCATACAAAGAATATATCTTTAGAACACATTGACTATTCTTTACGCATACAAGTAGCTTATCATAAGAGCCATCATAAGAGCCCTCCTTGAAAGTATGCAACACATAATCCCTTTTCTAGAATTCTACAACATTTCATGTAAACAATTACACAATTCTTTCTTAAGGAAAGTCATTATAACCTCATTTCACTATATTCCTATATGAAGGATTCTCAAGCTTCCCTTCCAAGAAATTATTAAAGATATCCATATTTATGTTTAGATGTAGTAGTTACAATTCCAAAAGGGTCTGAGGGATTGCTCTTCACTGTTGATATCAACTTGGTCTGGGCGACTAACGCTCAGTTTCTCCCTTCACCAACAGTTAAACTAAATTAATACGAGTATTCTAATAATGCTATTCAAGAGGTCTATGCTTTTCTGCATGATATCTATTAATTAGCGCAGAAAACTATTAATTAGTTTATCCCTGGTTACTTTCATAACAGCATATGTATCACGGGTAAATGATACAATCCTTCTAATGATAAGGGATTTGAATTGATTCATAATCGTTGACCCCATCAGCTTGGCCTAGAATCTAACCCCATACCTTGTAGAGTGGTTTACCATTTCTTCTCGTTCAAAACTCACTTATTAATTTAACAATCATTTCACATTCACGTTCACAAACTGAATGTCCATCATATCCAACACTTTTGAAAATGCAATACTAATAAGTAACCACAGACTGGACAATTATAAATTGAACAAGTAATTCCTTCTAAAATAATACTCATCTATTTTGCAAGACTCCATTGGACCGCCAAACCATCTTAAATGCAAAGCTCCACCCAACCACTGCCAATGAGATCAGTGGTTCACTGCACCTCCTCCGAGTTTGCTGCATGCTCAGAATAGTTTTTAGGATAGTCACAACACAAGGTCGTTCTCTTTTCTGAATATTAAGCTTTAGATAGACTCCCTGATAATTCTTCTATCACCAAATCGAGTGATTACGCGTACAGTTTTCTGTCACCACCATGAAGTAAACGTGCTTTCCCGATATCTCCAATAAGTTACCGCTCCTTATTCAATGATTTACCATTAAGTAAAACAGAGGAAATCGGAATCCAAAAACCGTTTTCCTTTCTTTGGTACAACCGTTTTCACTGCAAAGAATTAATGATTTTTCTTCCACTTCGTCCCCAAAATAACTGGTAACTAACTTCGTTTTCGGAAGCTGTACTGATTTCCTCCTCCTCTCCCGTATTTCTGTTAGGGTGCTGCCCATCCATAGTTATGAGATGCGGACAAATATATCCATCCGAAGAGTGGCACGTTTGAAACATAAATTATTGGAGAAAATAGAAGAAGTACCAAGAATTAGTTTTATAACTAATTCGTAATCTTTTAAAAGAATTACTATTTACTCAACTGTATAATTTTACATCGAGTTATTTAGGGATGTTACAATGAACAATTTAGGAATTTTTAGTTCAGGTGAAATATTTGATAAAATTTATAATAATATATTTTACTAAATATTTTTCCCTAACTCCATTTTTAGAATGGGGGAGTTAGTAAGTTCCCAAGAAATATTAAGTAATATTTATGATAATATGTTTTAAGCAATATCGTCCTTGCCCCAATTTTAGAATTGAAGTGTGAGGGGTAGATTTCTTAAATGTGGTCCACAATGTGCAGTTAAGAATGTTTATACAAGGGAGTTTTAGGGTTGAATATTAGGTAAATTTAGAATTGAAGTTTGAGGAGGTAGATTAGTTTAATGAGGGGCCAAGGTGTGTGGTTAATAATGTGTGTACAAGAGAGTTTTAGGATTGAATATTGAATAATTTTTCCTGGCATCCTCACTCTTAGTATATGACATAGGAGGGGAATATTCAGTAAAACTAATAATAATATATTTTAATTAATATTATCTCCCACCACAACCCATATATATGGGATGGGGTAAACATTAAGTAAACCTTATAACAATAAGTTATACCCAATACATACTCTCTATCCCACCCTCATAAAAGATGTTCTTCTAACCTATGACCATGTATTAAGTTAATAAGAGGTGGAATTGGAAAGTTGTGGCTAATTATCTTACAAGAAGGTAAAATGTTTCAATTTTTAGTTGTAATTTCTTATTAATGTTTGTCAATCATAACTTAAATATATTTTCTCGCTAAAGTTGTGCTTAAATATTATAAATAAGTTAATCTATGTTCACATTTTTTAATTTCAAAAATTTGTAAATGTATGAAAGTTAAAACAAAAATGCACTTGGAAAGTTGTGGATGATTACCACCTACGAAAATAAAATGTTTCAATTTCTTATTATAATTCTCTATTAGTGTTTTTCAATTAGATAATTTCATTATTAAAATTGTTCTAATTTTGTTTTAATATAATTAATCTATAATAAAATTAAAAAATAGATGTCAAATTTTAAAATCCAAAATAAAATCAAATTAGAAGACTTGCAATAAATATGATAATTAACTTATTTATCATTTTGAATCATATACACTATTTTATAAGTCATGTTTTTGTTGATAAGTTAATAGTGTAATTTGAAATTCCCTATGATTATTAATTCATTATCAAGTAAAATTAATATAACATATAAATTGATGGATTAGCCTTTGATAGTTATTTTTATTAAATTGATAGGCATGTTTCTCTTGGATAGTGTTTGCAATACTTTAATTTAAGTATGGATAATAGAGATTTAATTTCTGTGAAATATTTTAAAATATTCTTAGTAGTATTTACAATTTTAATTTAATTGATTAAATAATAAAAAACATATGACTAACTGTAACGTGAAATGAGTTATGTTTTTTTGACATGTGGTTTTGATAAGCCATGCTATTAAAAAATATACATTTCTATGTTAAAAGTTTTCATCATAAATTGGGCTCCAATATCCATAGTGAAAAATTCTATTATTCATTTTTTTATATAAATATATTTAGCTCATATATTAATTATTTTTATTATAATAATAATAATAATTAATATTATTATCCAATTTATCAGATTGGTGTATGAGACCCCCTTGTTTGTGGGACAAGAGACCCACTTATGGGTAGTACTACTAGGTCTTGAGAAGAAACACATACTCTTAACTATTAGACCACTCAAATTGTATACATACTCTTAACCATTAAGCATACTCAAACTATATAAAATTCTCATTTAATTAAATGTTATGATTTTTTTGTTTTACCAATATAAAATGTATTATATGGTAAATGTTCACATTTATGACATCAACCATTTCATTTATATAAATAACTTAATTTTTAAATTATATCAAATCTTTACTTCATATATTTCTTACTCTTTTATATCTCAATGAAATTTAATTTAATTTAATTTCATATTTCATTAATTCTTCAACAGAAACAAATAAAAAAAATATAATATTACTCATGTATTACATGAGTTGGAGTAGTGAAATACCACCATTTCATTTTAATTGGAGGAATATTTTCCGAAAAAGCCCTCCTGGCATCCGAGGAGTACATCTGTTATGCGCACTTAGATAACAAAGTAATTTGGGTGAGTGCAGAGGTGGAAACTTTAATGATGAAAATGAACACACACAGAACTACAAAGAAACAGATTAGATAATAACAAAAAGTTCCCATAAAAGGAACATGAACAAATGTACTCAACCTATAATTTGGAATTAACTGTAGTAGTCCATACATTAAAAGTATGGTGACATTACCTACTACGAAATAAATTCTCAATAGTTTGGCAAATTTCTTTAAACATCCCACTCTTAACACTTAACAAGCATGCTGAAATTATTTCTTAAGTAATTTTGACTTTGACATAAAACATTTGAAAGTTAAAGGAAAATCAGGCAGAAGATGCTCCAAGCAGGAGGTTGAATTACATTTTTGAAATATCATTTAGGAAAATCAAAATTGATTTTATGAATTAGATTAAAGATATAGCCCAAAGATACCTAGAATACCAATTTTTATGGAAGCAAATAAGGAAAAAAAGGAACACTGAAAACCAACTACGTTATGATGTTAATAATGATTATATGTTGAGTTATAGGAACATAATCTATGATCCCAACCAACAACCAATTAAAAAATTGATTTTATATAAATACCATAGAAGCCCCTATGTTGGCCACCCTCGTTATCAAAAATTAAGTATTGTTTTAAGGAAAGATTAATTTTGGCTTGGTATGAAGAGAGAAGTGGTAGAGTATATAAAAAAATGTCTACAATGTGAACATGTAAAAGTTGAATGCCAACAGCCAACAAGTTTACGTCACCAATTACCCATTCTTGAATGGAATAGGAGACCATCACATTGGATTTATTACTAGTTTACCTAAGTCCAAGTGGAAAAATGATTCTATAATGGTTGCGGTGGACAAATTAAGTAAATCAACACATTTTTTGCATGTACATTCAACATATAAAAATGTTCATATTACTGATATATCTATGAGATAATTTTTTCATTTACAAGGTGTACATAAAGTAGTAATCTCTGAAAAAGATGTGAAGTTTACTTCTTCTTTTTGGAAGGCCCTCTTTATAGGATTAGGCACTCAAATACATTTCAATACTACTTATCATCCGTATATGGATTGACAAACTAAGTGAGTAAACCATGTAATAGAGGATATGTTAAGAATGTACATCATGCAACAACCAACCAAATGGGAAGAATACCTTCAACTAGTAGAATTTGCCTACAACAATAGTTACCATGCCTCCTTAAAGATGATCCCACTTGAGGTATTGTACGAATGAATGTGTAGGACATCTATTAATTGGAGTAATCCTGAAGATAAAGTAATGTTGGGACCCGATGTGATAAAAGAGATGGAGCATACCATGAATAATGTATAAATGAATTTGAAAGTTGTTCAGGATCGAAAGAAAACTTATGCAGACAAAAGACAAAGTTTTAGGGAATTTCAAGTGGGATACCATGTGTATGTAAGTGTAAAATTGAAAAATAGAAAAGGTGGGAAGGTTGTTCAAAATTGGCTCCTCAATTTGTATCCCTTTCTAAATTCTTACTAGAATTGGGCATGTAGCCTATCAATTGGCATTACCTAGCCACATACATTGATATAACGTATTCCATGTCTCTTTGTTGAAAAATTATATTTACAATCATAGACATAAAAATGATTTTATATGTGTATTTGTTAATTATTGGTTAACAGAAAACTAATTACAACCTTAATGACTATGGATGTAGGTTGTGTTGGATGGAAAATTCCTGCTCAAGCCTCTATGTAGCATTGATTGGAGAGAAATAATGCAACAAAAGTGATCTATCACCTAGGTTAAGGTGTAGAGTAAACACTTTATCCTAGTAGCCCAAAAGAGGCTACCTGGGAGGATGAAAATTTTATGTGAGAGCCATATCCTAGCCCATTCTAAGGGATAATAAAACACCACGGATGATGTTTCACTCAAGGGGGGTAGGGGGTGAGATGTAATACCCCCTAGTAAATTTATAAATATTTTAGCTAGTGTGGTTAAATTTATTTGGAATATTGTGGCCCATGTAGAGGCCTCAATGACTAATGAACATAAATGTTTTGTTTAAATTTCATTAATATATATTTCATGTAATCATTCATGGAAATTACAATGGAAAGTAATGTTGAAAGAAATTTTGACATCCATTGAGTTGAAAAACAGATATGGACAAGGTGGTTTCCTGCCCAAACTCCTCTCCCTAAAGATAAACTATCTCAGTTCTGGAAAAGGAATCCAAGAGGGTGACAGGAAGAATCCCAAGGCAATCATGAAATCTTGAAGCCTAGTGGAAGGGTCCCAAGGGAGGAGATGATATTTGCAATATTAATGAGTCAGATGAGAAGTTGGCGAGGGAGGGAGGATGTTGCTAGAATTAGGTGTTCTTGAGCTGGTTGGCTAGTGGAATCCTAGTTGAAGCCTGTATGCTCAATTTAAACCATAGATTAACCTGTTTAGGATTAGAGGAAGATGTTTTTTGGACCCAGTAAGGTCTCTGTCTTAGAATTATTCAGGATGTGAAGTTGTCTAAGAGGAGAGTCCCAGTAGTGCTACTAGTTCTCATAGGTTGGGTGGAGTATTATTTCCCTTGTAACCTTGTGGATCTCTCAGAGAAAAAGAATGTAAGGAAGACATAAGTACTATGAATGTGTTTTTTGTTGGATAATGTTCTATTTTAGAGGTAGAATTGATTTTCTTGATCCATACGGTGTTATGGTTTTCTAATTATGAAATAAACCTTGAAATCAAATACAAGACAAGGTATTATGGTAATGTGAGCTCGAGTTAGTTTGTATACCAAGAGGAGACTTTCAGTAGGCCAGTGACTATCTTGAATTCTAAAAGGAAAAATTATATGAATAGGTCTTAGAAAATATGTCTCATTCAAAAAAAAAATTTGACCAAGACAAAAGATTTGAAAAAGGAAATTAACTTTTGCACTAAGTACTATATATATATTATATATATATATATATATGTATATATTATATATATATATATGTATGTATATCAACAATTCCTGAAAAAAAAATTAACAAAAAGAATTATTAACATCATTATAAATAAAGGAAAATCTATAAATACATAAGACAAAGTTTGAGTATATGTACTTGTGCCGAAAGTGAAAACCCATATAGATTGTTCAAACAACTAACTAAGAACTAAATCGTTCATGCACCAACCATGACTAATTTTAAACAAGTAAAAGCATGAATGTGTGTATGCTTCAAAGAAACAAATGTGCTTAGGCCTAGTGAGGGCTAGGGAACTATCCATATATGAAATCAAAAACCATAAATAGTAATAGAATATTTCCAACAAAATATTTCAAGAGAAGCTTAATGCACCACTGATGACTCTCATGAGGGTGCTAACATAAAATTTGTATGCACAGAGCACAAAGAAGTCCATTATTTCATGGTTTGAAGAATATAATAAATATTTGATAGAATAAGAGACATGACCACAACCTACAGGTAGCCTCCATGGCAACCCAAGGAAGAAATGACCGAAATATTTTAACAAAATAATGAAAGCTAATAGCATAACCCATAACTCCAGTAAACCCTAGGATAGGGTCAGTTCATAGTTCCAACAACACTTGAGAAAAGAAAAGAAGGGTTTTCGTAAAAACCTGGGAAATTGAAAGTTCATAACCATATTTTCCCACTCAAAGTCAAATAGGAACCTCAACTATAATCAATGAAAGAATGAGGAGAACAAAAACCTTATTATGAAACTTGGGCATTAATGTTCAAAAAATATTATGAGCTACACAGAGATAGGAAGTGGAGTTTTTGCCTGAACCCTTCCTCAAACATAATAGTCGTATCCAATACATACTTGCGCAAACAATAAAGTTAGAATCTAGTGGATACAAATAAATTATTAAAAATTCAATTAATTGAAGGAGGATACCACTCATACCCAACAAAAAATGACATATATATTAATAGCCTAAACAAGCTAGAAAACTGGGACCACTTGAACCCTCCAAAACAAATGCATAAGGGTCTCAAACTCACAATTTTAATGTAAATCATCTATGTCTACTACCTCAAGGACCAAAATATGAAAATGTTGATGGTTCTCGACCCAACAACATGTCATGGATCTCCCTAGTAAGAAGTCCCAATTAGGCCTCACAACATTTGGTGTAGGAGTCCCACCAGTGGGTCGTACGGTAATTCCTTGACCATAGTTTCGTACATAGGCAAGTAAGTTTTCCCTGTTGGTAACAAGGGTGTGACATATGCAGTAAGTCAAGGAAGGTGCATGAGAGGTTCTAACAAATGGAGGGAGATTTAAGTGCACCCCTTGGAAACTTGTGATAGGACGGAGTTAAGGGAACACATGAGAAAAGATGCATCACAACATGGAAGGAAATTTAGCTAGCAATCCAAAGTGATGGTTAAATGAAAAAAGATTCATACATACATATGTAGAAATAGCTACACATACATGTGTAAGAAAACATATACATATATCATTTAGAGTGCTTCAGATAGCTGAAATACAATACAATATATGCATGAAACACGTTAGCTCTATTATATTAAGAAGTGTATCTTCTAGTCATAAAATACATCCATGTCCAACCACTAGTTTTGATAGTGAAACATTACAACCACAACCACTTGCTCCTCCAAACAAATATATTATGTCTGCGTGTTGGAAAATCCAAGGCAATTTACAATACTCTCCAAGCTTTCTCTAAGATGCTCCTATTGAAGATTGGCTGAGAAAAAGTCTCTACAATGAGTTATGAGGTACTATTTATAGCAAAGGGTGGGGTGGCCCTTGAGATTCCCCTTTGTGATAGTTCATCTACTCTATGACTGTTACACCCTGTTAATCTAGGTTGTCATTAACATTAATATAGCAGTGTTTGTGATGGAAAATTCTTTGATACATAATTTCACATTGATGCCCGTTGATCATAATGATCATAGCAATGAAATTTTGATATATGATGAGATGATCAGATGGAGGACCCAAGTGGATTGAATATATATATATAAAGACAGAATCAAAGCACTAAGCTAAAGAGGAGAAGGAATTGTGAAGCCAAAGAGAAACATGAAGAGTTTATCGAAAGCCATCAAGGAACCAAGTCATCGGAACAAGAGAAGCAGGTCATCGCATATGCCCAAGGGTAAGAATTATCAAAATAAAATAGCAAAGGAGAAACAACAACAACAGAGGAGTAAAGAAGAAAACATCGGAGGAGCCATATTGGAAGTATGGCATGTAATATATGCCCAAGAAGAACTGATAGGAAGAAAAAATGGAGGAGCATAAACAAAGTTATAGGAGGTCATAGGAAGATAAGCCACACGAGAAACAACTATCAGAAGAGTGGAAGAGTGAAGAGAAGCCACAGGAGAAATAGTTATGGGAAGAGTGGAAGAGTGGAAGAGTGAAGAGAAGTCACAGCAGTAACAACTATCAGAAGAGCGGAGGTTAGGAGTATACATATGTTTTACGCTAAATCCTAGCCGTCGATCTCTATTTTTAAACCATGTGCTAGTTGAATACCTACAGGCTACAGATTTGATGACCTCATATATCGAATGGATATCGGGTCATAAAGTGATCGGACATTAAATCTAAAAAGGGAGCCAAAATTTTATAGATCAAGGATTTATAAACCTTATCGGCTCCGTAAAGGCGTTTAAGCATTGCGCAAGTTCCCCTACTGATATCGTTTTGAACCATTAGATCTAGCGCACCTTGATCAAACAATGGAGGATCAACAATTGGTTTTGTTGATCGGGTGGATCAGAAACTATCAGATTAATGATGACATCAACGACAGAGAATTAATCTGATAAGATTTTGGACTGAGTGGACCCAAAACGTTTATTGACACAGGTTTATTTTATTTGGGGTCCGGTCTTGTGCATTCAAGTGGGACTGATGTTCGTTGGTGGGTTCTGTGTTGAAACGTTGCTTGGTGGTTGGTCAGGTGTTTGTTTAAAACCCACCAATGTAAATAGTTCCGATTTTTATTTATCACATATCGAGGAGTCTTAGGAATAACTCTAATTTTTCATGAATTTGCGATCGGATTAAAGGTGATCACGTGGCATGTGGTACCTCCATGTCAATATAGAAGCTATTATATGGTTTTCTGTGAATAATCAAGTCTATGGATAAAGGAATCTTTAATATATATTTGTAATATACAAGTTCACCTCTCTCCAATAGACGTGTCCTTTGCTCATTGGTCAAACTCGTATAAAAATGAGTTAAAATTCTTCAGTTTTGAGTATCTATCTCAGGCACAAAAATAGAGCATAAAGAAGTTTGTAACTCCTAAAATTGAAGAGGCAGAGGAAGCTGAAGGAATGATAGAATGAAAGCCAAAGGTCGAGCAAACAAAAGTGTAAGCTGAAGGTCGAGCAAATGAGGAAGGAAGCCGAAAGGTCCAGCAGAAGAAGAAGGAAGCCGAAAGGTCCAGTGGAAGAAGAAGGAAGCCGAAAGGTCCAGCGAAAGAAGAAGGAAGCCGAATGTCAAACATTCCATTAACGGGGTTATTTATTGAAAAGCTCAGACCTATGTTTGTGTGTGATTCAGATAACATTTCAAAAGCACGCTCTGCATATCTAAGAAGAGTATTTGAGTATGAATAGGGTAGTTTTTAATTGAACACACAATATGAAACTGTGATAGTCACTCCTCTAAATAAGTCACTCCTGAAGCAGTTACTCCTGAAGTAGTCACTCCTGAAGCATTTACCGTGACAGTGAGAACAGAGGCTTGAAACAGATATTTTTTTTTGTGCAAAGATCAGTGTAGTTCATTTTAGACACATTTAAGTTGCGTGGAGCCTATTGAAGACCATGATGTATTAGTCATCATGATGTGACTTGGATATTTTTCTTAGGTATAACGAAGAGAAATGGTAATAACTTCTATGAGAAAAGGTTGTGATTGATGTAGCGGTGAAGTTGTAGATTGGCAGAATTTAGTGAAGAATATTTTGGGAGTAGAGAATTACTATCAAATATATCTAGAAAAATATAGCAGTGGGTTGGAGCCTAGAGGGTTGGTGCCTTGAAGGTTGGAGCCTTAAATAAACAAGGTAGGTGCCTTGACAAGATAGGGTTGGAGCCCTTGTGGTTGGTGCCTCAGAATTGGAAGGATTGGTGTCCTTGGAATTGGTGCTCCTAAACACAAGGTTGGTGCCTTGAAAAGATAGGGCTAGTGCCCTAGAGGTTGGAGCCTCACAAAAGACCAAGTTGGTGCTTGGCAACAAGTTGGAGCTTATGAGATTTAAGATCAGTGTCTTCATGAAGGGTTGGAGCCCTATATATATTGTACCTGATTTATTGTAAAGATTATATTAATAAAAGCATTTATTTCTATTGTTCATTTTGTGTTCTAAATATAAATGATTTAACTGTAAAAATAGCAATTGAAAAGGAATACTGATTCAACCCTCCTGCTTAGTATTTCCAACAATTGGTATCAGAGCTAGTACCTTCACTAAAAGCCTAACAACTTGAAGGTTGATCATTAGAACACAAATGGCAAAGCCAAGGAAGAAAGTCTCCAATCCTCCTAAAGATGTGTCTCCCTCTACCCCTCAAATAGAAGTCAATCAATTTGTGAAGGCTCCATGGTTCAATGAAAACTTTGATATATGGGAAGAAACAATGAGGAATTTCTTAAAGGCTGAAGGCATTGAAGTATGGGAATCAGTAATTACTAATAACATGATGAATGGAGAATCCAAGGAGTACAATGAAAAAGCGATGAAGGAAATCTTGAATGGGCTACCATATTCTATAAAGAACAATTTAGGAAAATGTTCGTCAATGAAGGGTATATGGGAAAAACTTTATGATCTTCACTCAAAAGGAGCATTGAAAATTATCTCTAGTCAAGAAAATGATGGAAAACAAGAAGGAAATCCAGAGCCCGTCAAGGAAGCTAAAGATAAGATTGATGACATCAAGGCTAAAGAAGACCTAGAAACTAAAGAGAATCAAGGAGACTTTGTAGAAGATCTCCTCACTACACTTATGGCTGCCATGGAATAGATTATCAATTTCAAAAAGGAAAACAAGGAACTTAATAAGAAAGTACTAGCTGGTCACCAAGACAAAAAAAGGAAGGAATTTGACCTTGTCAAGCTTCAAGTACAAGAAAGGGATGAAGAGCTTGCCAAGCTTAAGAAGGAATTTCATCAAAACAAAGGAAAGCATCATGAAGAAGTCATATCCATGAAAAATCAATTGGATAAGTCAAAGAAATGGGAAGATATCTTGTCAAGACAGTTTGAGAAAAGGTACAAGAGCTTGAACAAACTTGAAGAAGAGATTGGTCAATACAAGGTAGAGGTCTCCTCTCTCAAATTTCAACTGCAAAAAGCAAGAAAGTTAGCACAAGGAGCTAAGAAGACAATGTAAGCATTAGCAATCATAGAAGGACAGGTTGATGAAGCAAAAAAGGAGAGAAACACCATGATGTGCCATGGTGTAACTAAAAGCAAAGGATGAAGAGATATTAAAACTTAAATCTGACCTCAACCTTCTCAAGGACGAAACATGTAAAGCTACAAGAATCAAGGAAGAAATGGAGAGGATTATAGAAAAATAAAATGAAGAAATATTAAAAATGAAGACAGATATCATCTCCCTTAAAATAGAAGCAAATGAAGCTACTCGTATCAAGGAAGAAACTGAGAAACAACTTGCTAAGAAGAATAATGATTGTGAAATATTGGAAGAAGAGATTGTCTCCCTTAAAAAAAATGTTAAAGGGATGGACAAATTATTGAAAAGCTCTCAAGCATTGGATGACATGCTCAACCATCAAATATCTCCATTTGAAAAATCAGGTCTTGGCTATGAAGGTGAATCCTTAAGCAAGGGTGACCATACTTCAAACAAAAAGGATGTGAGGAAGCGAGAAAGAAATGTTGATTCTCCTAGATCCAGCAAAGGCAAGGATAAGAGTCAAGGCAACAATGAAGGAAATCCTCTTCTAAGAATAAATTCATAGGATGTGAGGGAAACAAGAAGAAATGGTTATAATCAAGGGATCTCAAGGCAAAAAGGCTTCAGAAGCACATCAAGGAAATATCCATCTCCTAGGTACCAAAGTTAAGTTCTTGATTATTTTTATTCTTGTACAAACCTTAGACACATGGAAAAAGATTGTAGGGTAGATCACAAAAATAAATATAATGGTCCCCGTCAATCTTCAAGAAGAAATTTTGCAAGAAGCCATGAATTCTTATTTAAGAACAACATAGAGTGCTTCAAGTGTCATAACATTAGTCATATGGCACATAATTGTAACTTGATTTGGGAACCTTCTCAAGCTAGAACTATGCTAGAAAAGAAAGTTATACAAGTATGGAGAATAAAGCAAATACAATCTGAAAGTCTCTCGAACTCTCCAGCCAACAACACATGTTGTTGACTTGATGAAGATATCCTTCATATTCCGAGTGTTTGATGATAGGTTTCTTCCAAAATCATATAGTTAGGGGGGGCTTATGTTGATTATGCTTTCTTTCAGAAGTTATTCATGAATGGATCCTTATGAAATCCTTGATGAGCTATATTAACAATCATTCTTTGATAAAGATCATTTCTCAGGAGCACTGCATTGAAGAACATGTTCTTGTAACTATTCTTTGGACTGTTGTTGAAGATGTTTTTTTTCCACTTGATCACTTAGGATGAATTGGAGCAGCAGAGAAGGCCATCAAATTCTAGAGAAATAGGGAAAATAACTATGTTGTTGTTATTACAGATTTTAAATGTCTCAACTCAGGGATTTGATGTGAGAACAGGTAAATTATGGATACAAGTAGAGGCAGCCTTCAAACAAACAAATACATCTGGTAATGGAGCTTGAATCAAGAGTAGTTGGTAGCATCTAACAAAAATAAAGAATTTAAAAAAGATGCCTATTAGTAAAAAGAATTTAAAAGACAGTCACAAATTGGATATCAAAATCTGCTAGTGGAGATAACTTGCAGAGACTTTTACAAGAACACAAGGAAAAGATGGCCCATCAAAAGGACTATAGAAAGGAGAATGTTGTGCTGTCGAATATGGCTTAGTAACCTAAGGAGAAGCACAAAGATACAAAGGAACTTGGATATGAAGAAACATAGCAATTTCAGTGGTGTCTTCTCTTGATTCAGACTTTAAAGACTCCTTAATTATCACTGTGAAGACAACAAAATTCGGATTGAAGAAGCATAAAAACTTAGACTTGAACTTTTTGTGTATGGATATTTGGAGTCTATTTGGAAGCATTGAAATGGAGCATCCTTAGGCATTGTTGAAGCCATGATAAAGTAGTTTTTGAGACATAAATAAGGGATAATGTGCTAACTGATGATGAGGCAACAATCCTTCTATCTTGAGTAAAAGGAAGAGAACCATGACAGGGGGAGTAACATACCCATGAAGATCTACTATTCATAAAGAATAGAAGCAGTTTAATAGGGGGAGTCGTTGTGCACTCCTTTGCCATTGATGTCAAAGGGGGAGAGAAGAAGAATATTGCCATAAATGACAAAGAGGGAGATTGTTAATCTAGGTTGCCATTGATGTCAATATAGCAGTGTTTGTGATGGAAAATTCTTTGATACGTAATTGCCCATTAATGCCCATTGATCATAATGATCATAGTGATGAAAGTTTGATATATCATGATATGATGAGATGGAGGTCCCAAGTGGACTGAATATATATATATATATATATATAGATATAGAAGTAAGAAGTGAAAGAGGAGAAGCCATCGTGAAGCAAAAAAGTAAGATGAAAAGTTTATCAAAAGCCATCAAAGAAGCAAGTCATTGGAGCAAGGGAAGTAGGTCATTGCATATGCCCAAGGGTAAGCATTTTCGAAAGAAAACAATGGAGGAGCAACACCGTCAATAGAGGAGTAAAGAAGAAAACATTGTAGGAGCTATCTCAGAAGTATCACATGTAATATATTCCCAAGAAGAACCGATAGTAAGAAAACAACAGAGGAGCATAAACAAAGTTATAGGAGGTCATAAGAAGATAAGCCACAGGAGAAACATGTATTGGAAGAGCAGAAGAGTGAAGAGAAGTCATAGGAGCAACAACTATCGAAAGAGCGGAAGAGTGAAGAGAAGTCATAGGAGCAACAACTATCACAAGAGTGGAGGTTAGGAGTATATGGATGTTTAGGGCTAAATCCCAGCCATTGATCTCAGCCCACGCTAGATCCTAGTCGTCGATCTCTATTTTTAACCCTTGTGCTAGTTGAAGAACCATATGCTATAGATTTGATGACCTCGTATATAGAATGGATATCGGGGCATAAAGTGATCAGACGTTAAATCTAAAAATGGACCCGAACTTTTATAGATCATGGATTTATAATCCTTATCAGCTCTATAAAGGTGGTTAAGTGTTGCACAAGTTCCACGGCCACTATCGTTGTGAACCATTGGATCCAGCATGCCTTGATCAAACATTAGAGGATTAGTGATTGGGTTTGTTGATCGGGTGGATCAACAACTGTCGGATTAATGATGAGATCAATGGTGGAGAACTAATCCAATAAGACATGGGACTGAGTGGATCCGAGAAGTTTATGGGCATGGGTTTATTTTATTTAGGATCCGGTCTTGTGCATTCAGGTGGGACTAGCATTCATTGGCAAGTTCTGTGTTAAAGTGCTACTTGGTGATTGGTCGGGTTTTTGTTTAAAACCCACCAATGTAAACACTTCCAATTTGTATTTATTGCATATCGAGGAGTCTTAGAAATAACTCAAATTTTTCATGAAGTTGCAATTGGATTAAAGGTGATGACGTGGCATGTTGGACCTCCATGTGGGTATAACAGCTCTTATATGGTTTTCTTTGAATAATCAAGTCTATGGATAAAAGACTCTTTAATATATATTTTTAATATACAAGTCGGCCTCTCTCAAATAGACGTGTCCTTTAGTCATTGGTGAAACTCATATAAAAATGAGTTAAAACACTTATGTTCTGAGTATATATCTCGAGCACAAAAATAGAGCATCAAGAAGTTCACAACTTGTGAATTTGAAGAGACAGAGGAAGCCGAAGGAACAATAGAAAGAAAGCCAAAGGTCGAGTGAACAAAAGTTGAAGCCGAAGCTTGAGCAAGTGAAGAAGGAATCCGAAAGGTCTCGTAGAAGAAGAAAGAAGTTGAAAGGTCTAGCAGAAGAAGAAGGAAGCTGAAAGGTCCAGCGGAAGAAGAAGGAAGCTGAAGGTCGAACATTTTGTTGACTGGGTTATTTATTGAAAAGCTCAAACCTATGTTTGTGTGTGATTTAGATAACAGTTCAAAAGGATGCTCTGTAGATCTAAGAAGATTATCTAAGTATGAACATGGTTGTTTTTAATTGAACACACAGTATGAAACCGAGATAGTCACTCCTCTAAAGAAATTACTCCTAAAGCAGTCATTCCTGAAGCATTTACCGTGACAGTGAGAATAGAGGCTTCAAACAGAGAGTTGTTTTTGTGCAGAGCTTAGTGCAGTTCAATCTAGGCACATTGAAGTTGTGTGAGAATATTTAAGACCATGATGTATTAGTCATCATGATGTGACTTGGAGATTTTTCTTATGTATAATAAAGAGAAATGGTGATACCTTCTATGGGACAAGGTTTTCATTGATGTAGCAGTGAAGTTGTAGATTGGCATAATTCAGTGAAGAAGATTTTGGGATCAGAGAATTACTATCAAACATATCCAGACAAAATATAGCAACGGGTTGGAGCCAAGAGGGTTGATGCCCTAAAGGTTGGAGCCTCAAACAAACAAGGTAGGTAGCTTGACAAGATAAGGTTGGAGCCCTTGGGGTTGGTGCATCAGAATTGGAAGGATTGGTGTCCTTAGAGTTGGTGCTCGTAAACACAAGGTTGGTGCCTTGAGAAGATAGGGCTAGTGCCCTAGAATTTGGAGCCTTACAAAAGACCAAGTTGGTGCTTGACAACAGGTTGGAGCCTTTGAGAGTTAAGATCGGTGTCTTCATCAAGGGTTGGAGCCCTATATATATTGTACCTGATTTATTTTAAAGATTATATTAATAAAAACATTTATTCCTATTATTCATTTTGTGTTCTAAATATAAATTATTTAACTGGTGAAAATAACAATTGAAAAGGAATACTGATTCAGCCTGCCCTCTCAATATTTCCAACACACCCAACTATCAATACTTGAACTTACACTTGACAAAATGTTACATTACAATTCACATGTGCTCATGTGAGACAAAATGGCTTGAGAAAACCATGCAAGGCATCAATATGTCTCAGAAAACTATTGGAATACCAGCTCTTTGACATTCTCACAGTGTTCAATAGTACCGAACTGATGCCAAGATTAGTAGTCTGCAATGTTGTCTATGTACTCTGAGGTGACATCCTTCTGGAACCTGACTCTTGCCTCCATAGAATCTGGGTACACTACTTGGGTTCCTCTATCCAACTCATTTGATATCATGCGCGTCATTTTCTTGAGTCCAAATGGACCACCAACACACTTGTGCATGGTGTCTGCACTAATGGATAAACCTAGGATGGTGGATATGTGCATCAACTTGTCAAAGTACAAGTCAATCTCCAGTCGTACATGTGCCTTTGTATTTACCTTAGTGGGTGTCCCAATAGATGGGATCTCATGTGCATGCACAATAACATCCATGCTCTTGAATACATGTGCATGGGAAGTTTGTAGACTAATGATGAGCTAGGGGAGCTCTTCATAGTTCCCGATCTAACTCTGGATGCGTGCCTTCAGCTCGACCACTCTGGGCTTCATCATCTTAGGCAAGTGAAGTGGGTCCCCCTTGTATCTCATTGTCCATATTTTCATGTAATCAACAGCAACATGCACGTTTGACAATATATGTTCTCTCCTAGCACATCGTTGCTACCAGCTGTTGAGATGGACAACTACCTTATGCATAGTACCAAACTTGGAATACAACACCCGTATGACTGTGCCAAGAGACAATACTTCATCCAGTATTTCCTTCTTCAATTTTGCTTAGGTGTATGCTATAATCAATTCTCCTCCCTACATGGACGTCTGTATCTCCTTAGCCATTTGCTTGTTCTCAGTTATTAGGAAGTGAACACTTGAGCTAGTGGCTTCAACATTTGCTCTAGTAGCATTGGCCAATGCTACTAGATGTTTGTGAACATCAGACATGATCACTCATTCCTTAAACTACATAGAAGGTGTATGATCATCTCGAGTCGACACTCTGCAAGATTTCATAACTCTATGTTTAGACTCCTCAAATGAGATGTTGTGCGTCTCTCCTTCTAGCTAATCTCCAAGGATATCATTTTCTCCTTGGTCTCTTGGGACTTTCTCCTCTATTGGATATGGTGAAGTTGGTGGGTCGAACTCTTGGTGGTGACACATGAGGTCATTGTCTTGCTCTAACTCCTTTTGCTCCATATCCTTATCCATCTATTCAAGTTCTTGCTCCATCTCCTTAGTGAAGTCATGCTCCTGCGAGGACTCACCCTATCTACTTGATGCCAATTCTTTTGATGAGTCTACTACATGTACAGGAACAATTTCATATATCTACAAAATTTGTACCCCATCTTGTACCTATTATTGCTGCACTTCCTTACCTTGTCTATGCAACTCCTGTTCCTTTCGGAGTTTCTCCTTCAACTCGTGTAACTCCTTCTTTGCTTCCTCCATTCTCTATTCCTCTCTTTTCCCTTATGTGTTTCTCCTATCACGTTGTTGACTCGTTTCCTCTATTTCCAAATTTGTTCTCTGCATAAGTGGGTTAGCTCAAAACTTGCAACTTTTCTCTTCCTACATGTTGTCAACAATCTTCCTTTTGCCCTTGTCATGCACTGGTATGTTTTCCTTTGCTACTTCTACTGCTTCTAGTGCTCTCTGGGATGCTACTTCACGCTAGTTCGTTGTCCATTCCACAGCTAGGCCGACTGGTTCATTAAGTCTAGAGGAGTTGTAACAATATCTCCATGGGTCTTCCTCTGCCCAATGACATGCCTCATGGATCTAGTATAACTGTACTCTCGTGCAATGATCTTTCATAAGACAATGCGAATCATATAGATTATAACTTTGGAGTTCGAATGGATATTTCTTCATCTGCTCCACTTCGACATCTGCATGCTTGAAACTCTGCATCTCCTATAACCTTATCCACAATGGAAGAGAAATCCAAGGTTCCTTCTTCTTCCAGTGCAACCTAGCTGTCAATCTTGGTGAGCTGTGATATGATACTTCCTGCATGACGAGTTTGTCCAAGGAAAACTTTGGTAGAACATGTGGAGGCTTCTCCGAATTGTACATCCATATGAAGGTGCCAAACATTGAGGCATACCAATCAGCTTTTTCAATCAGTGCCTCCATTGTTGCCTTCGACATGTAGGGTGGATGTTGTTCGAATATCATCCTGTAAATCGGGGTGAGAAAATGATCAAGCAACTGTGTGATAACTCCTCTGAATTTTGATTCAGACAACATCTTACAATAAGTGTTCACAATAGTCTCTGCCGGTGTCCATCACACTTCAAGCCCAAGAACTCTTGATAGACATAGATTGCATCGATGATGTAGGTGAAGATTTAGATTTCTTCTTGCATACCTTTGCGTTTTTTTTTTAGCCCTTGCTACTTGTTCCTTCAGCTGATGAGCCAAATGTCAGACCAGTTGCATGCTTTGCCTTCTCTAGATAGTTAGTCCAATGTGATCACCCAACTCCGTGGGAAGGTTTTCGTGCTTTCTTGGCCATAGAGTCAACATGAAAATATGATCGAGTATTAATATTCCTTCCACAGTATCTTCATCTTGTAGACCTAGTTGGGTGTCATCCTGAATCTAGCTGACTCCTTCACCTAGTTCTTCAAAATCTCTTTGGATTTAGCATTGTTGCTAGGTATGCTAGAGTCTCCATGATGATCATGAGCTTTTACATATGATACATCTCATCATAATACTATGCCATGAAGGTAGAAATCTTTGTCCAACTAACACCGCTCAATGTCATCATCTCAGGATTAGTGTGTGATATGATCCAATGTATCATGTCTGTGCATGGGAGAACTAGATACCTGCATGCAATCTGGTACAAGCTGCACTTATGGATGCTCACATAGACTAGACAGTCTTTGAGGTCTTCCCCAAATGTGCTTGCAAATGCATCATTGACCTCTTGCCATTTTAGCTTGATCTCCTTGTCTACAATCAGCTTGGTATCTTCATGGATCAATATACTTGTAGGCACTCACTCAATTGCTACTCCAGTTGCACTTCCATAAGTGTCCTTTCATCCTTCTCTCTGAGAGGCCATTGATCTTGAAATGCAAATAAGCAAAAAAACACCTCCTAGATCTTGAGACAAAGTGACATGCATGGCAAGAAATTTGTTAGTGAAAACCAAAGCAAACTTGAGAAATGACATGCAACATACATTGGGATTGACTCACAAGGATTACCCAGTTTCTCCTAGGAGGCTAGATGACTAGTTGCTAGAACTGTGCAAAAGGTAGTTTGGGCTATTTGGGGAGGTTGGCTGGCTACTGGAATTGTGAAATGCATAATCCAGGCTAGCCTGTTGGGTACTAGGAATACGTAAAGTACAATTTCAGCTGGAAATGGTTGCAGGCACAGTGACAACATTGCACAATTTTCTAGGCCAGCAGTCACCGTCCCTCAGAATTGCACAGTGCAAGACTGGACGATAGTCATTAGGCAAATATGTGCATTTCCTAAGAGGAAGATAGAGCCTTCCCTCTTAGGATTGCACAATGTTGTCTTCGTGAGGCATCATTCGGGCCATGGCTACCCAGATCCACAAATAGGCATCTGAAAGAAACTATGAATATGATTGTGTGGCGATAATGAGTGTAAGCAGGAGTGAATGATCGTGCATGCAAATAGTGAATGAAAGATTCAAAAAATAGAACAACATGCATGTGGTTGAAGTGAGTCGTCAAATTGGCAACCATTCATGGAAAACAATTTCGTGCATGTGACAATAGTGAGATGCTAACGAAAACTGAAACGGTGCTAGCACAAGCTATTATGCATGTAGACGGTAGCAAGCATTCATATAAATAAAGCAAACAACACTCACACCAGTGGAAACACAAAAAGAGACAGAAATGCTGCAAAAGATAGGTTACAACAACTTACCCATGAATATCTCAACTGGATGTGTTGTGGGATGTCAGAGCTCCAAGATTGATGTGAATAAGTGAGTTATGAAGCATCAAATAAATAAGTTTGAGGTTCATGATGTGCATGCCAACAAATCTAGGAGAAAGCAACACTTGGAGGAAGGATTCTAAAATGATCTTTGCATGTAGCCTCTAGCTGCTAAAAATAGCTCCCTAAAATCTAGGGATGCTTTTTGCATGTTTATTTTTTCTATTCCTGGAAAAAATAGCCCATGCATGCAAGTCAAGTTTTCTTGGTCCCTGGTGGAACCAATCAACCCAATTACATATACAACAATCTGCTCAGCTAAGGAGAAAAAATGTACATTTCTGGGAGGGAGTTGGGCTAGCTTCCCAAAGGGATTGCACACTTACTTGGAAAAATAGCTGACTGCTGCCCAGATTTTCGTAATTTCTTGGCTGAGCAGTCTTGATGGGAGGAATTGCGCAATTTTCTCAGTCAAGCTTGATAGGCATATTTGCATAATTCTATAGCCTAGCAGTACCAGACATAATTGGACAATTTCTGGAGGGAAGGCTAGTTCCTCTCTAGAATTGCACAATTGTTTGTGGGAGCTGCTAAGCCTGAAGCTAGACCAAGTCTGGAGAAACAACTTGTGATGGGGATGCAATAAGCTCTGATGCACAGGCTGACAATCTTCTAGAAAATCATTGAAGCTTGTGTACTTGACAAGGCAAGACATGCTGTTCTAAAAGGTTGGTAAGGAGACTCCAAAATGAAGATAAGGAAAAATTTTGGAGGGTGGTTGTAGCCGCTACAACACTTGGTGACACAATGGCAGAAATCTAGCCCTTTGAATGGACCTTTTTCATGAAAAGTAATGCTAACACCTCCAAAAGTATTGTTCAGTTCTTAGTTCGCCTTGGTTTCCACACTAGCTTGATTATATGATGTAGCATCTGCCAAGCTCTTGATTGATTGACACACATGCCAAGCCAAGGAAACATGGTTGTTTTGATTTGGGTTGAGGGATATATTGGTCCACAGGCAGTATAGTCATCAGAGTCTTAGTTTCATCTCTATTTTTGCTCCATTTTGAGCAAGCCTAGGTAGTACCCTAACAGAGTCACACAAGAACAAAAGCATCGCTCTGTTTCCATTGATTCTGGTCAGTACCCTGATGGAGTTAATTGTATCACCTCTCTGTGCATGAAACCTTTCTCCTATTTCACATCATTCATTTTTCATTCTAAATTTTTTTCGATTTTCATTTTTTTCAACTTTCATTTTCATGACTATGCATAGCACTTATTCATTTGAGTGGTGAAAGAGGGATCGTAACTTATTGAGAGTAGAATAGGTTGTTCCTTTACATAAATAGTTTGTTGTATACCTTTTATGTTTTCCCCCTCACCTTACTCTACTTGACTGAGCTTCCAAAGGTTAACCGAAAAACAACTGACTAAAGTAGGCGACACTAGTTAGCACGCAAGCATTGTGTTTTCACTAATGTTCACTTCAAACAATACATATCTTCCATCAATGTATCATGGAACAAAAGTAACAAGTTCTTCATACAGAGGAAGGATTATAGGTAACCAAGTAGTGATAGGTGCACAGGCCTCTTTTGCTTTACCCATATTTTTTCAAGAGTCATGCATGGTTTCATGCAAAACTAACCTACGAGCAAAACCAAGAAAACAAACAATCAAGCAAATCAAACGCAAAACAAAAGCAAAAGTAAAAGCAAAGTGAGTAAGAAAACAAGGAAGCAAACAAACAAACATGCAAAGAAAGAAACAAAACAAGCATGCAAGCAAACAAATTGAAAGAAAAAACTACTTCAACTCCTAATATAATGGTGCATGGGCCTAATCACGTGAAGTGATATTTCAAATGTATCCACCAGTGCATTGGTTGACCCATGTTGGTGAAGACTTGGTCTATGAGCAACCCGGTCATGCAAACTAGGAAACAAGAAAGATATAACAATGAAGACAAACAAAATTCATGTTTAAAAGTGTTCACAGGACATAACTGAGTGCAAGTACATGCCATGTGGTCCATGGACTTGTCACGGTGCTATGTGACACTACATGTAGCTTTGAAGCATACGCATACTCTTCACTGTGACATGTAAGGAAATGAAATAAACAAAGACAACTTGTGTCGCGTGCGTGTTCTTCCATTATAAGATTCCTCCAATGCATGAGTGATGGGATCATGTAGTTCAGGTGGAGGAAGCATGATATGTATGTGATATTGATATTCAATGAATATAGATGAGTGATGAGGAGCCTCAGGTGTTTTAGCAATTTTCTGATAGAAGCAAACCAACCTTGGGATAGTGAGGGTCTGACATAACCATCAGCTTGAGTTGAAGTGCCTCGATAGTTTGGGATGTTTCGAATTCATCGTCAGATAAATCATGATAAATAGTTGGCTTTGAAAAATAAATTGCGGTAGAATAATTATTGTGATTGAATGCGCGAATAAATGGATCATGATAGCCACGATCATAAAAATCAATGATTTCGTCAGCATCCTCATGATCTGATGAATCAAGAAAAGGGGAAGTTGAAAAGAGAACAAATTCATCCTCTGTGTTTCTAGAAGAGGAAGATGAAAGATCAAGTGGATTTTCAATGAATAGTTTATCCTCTCTATTGTCAGATGATGGACAAACATCCGATGTTTCCTTCGAGTGATTAGTAATGGGTGCACCCGTATATGAAGATACACATGTGAAATCATGGATGGCAGGTTCACCAAAGATGCCAGGAAAGAATAGAGAAGGCTCGGATAGAGGGGAGGCATCCTTCGCTGAGTGTTTATGCTCAATATCCCAGTCATACTCTTCATAAATGACGGTGCATGTTGGTTGTGCAACACCAACTCTGTCGATCGCTTGATACTTGTTCACAACAAGTGTAGAGTCCAAAATGGAAGAAAACAAGACAGTATCATCTGGAGGATCATCTAAGTATGAAGACAAAGGTTGTGGTACAAAATGCATATGACAACGCAATGGAATCACAACCAAATCTGCATGAAAATTAAGTGAAATGATGTTGGGAGGATGTGATAGTTGAACATATGTGTGAGCATGATCTCCCGCATCACTCTACAGTGGTGGAGCCATTTCATGAGGGGATGGCAGACAGTCACTTGTCACAGTGACCATGTCTATCTGTGATTACGTGGCTCCATCACTGAAGAATGTTGAGTGAGGCTTGAGTTCAAACTTCTTCTTGGGATTGGCAGATTTCTTAAGACAATACTTGAATCTATCTCAAAGATAGAAAAATTTCATCTACTTCTTGGAGCTTGAAACTGCAAATCATGGAAGTGATGCTAAAAATCCATAGGCGATTCATGTGGATCCTTCCATTGTTGTAACAGTTTTTGATCAAGATGTTCTAGATCAAAATTATAGAAAGTGTCTTCAATGTGATCACAAAAGTGCTCAAGTGAGTGCACTTTGTCATTCGGTAGGCTACACAACCACTGATGTGGATATTCACGAAATGTGTATTCAAGCAGCAGGTTAGCCTGTTCATTAGAACATCCATCTTCCTCATGAAGCATGGCAAGGAAGCCATGTAAGAACTCAGTCTAAGCCACTTCATCTTCACCATCATATGTTTATGTGGACAAGAGATCGAAAAACTCCCTTGTGGCGGTGATATATTCAACGTGCGAAAAATATCATGCAGGGAGGAGAGTGCAATACTCCATGATAGATATGAAAAGGTTCAAAATAGGATGAGAGAACACATCTTGTCATCTGGCACTCCTTCTAGTGCCAGAAATGTTGATGGTGCTGGACTCGCCAACATGTCAGGGGATCCCCTAGTAAGAGGTCCCAAATAGACCTAAGACCGTTTGGTGTAGAAGTACTAGCAGTGGCTCATACGGTAATGCCTTTACCACAGTTTCACACAGAGGAAAATAATATGTCCCTGTTGGTAGCAAGGGTCTGACATATGTGGTAAGTCAAGGAAGGTGTATGAGAGGTTGTAACACACAAAGGCTGAGGTGAGTGCACCCCTTGGAAACTTGTGATAACAAAGAGTTAAGAAGGGAACACACAAGCAAAGGTTCATCACAACATGGAAGACAAGTTAGCTAGAAATACAAATTGATGGTTAAACCAACAACACATTTTAGAAATATTCATACATACATATTCAGAAATAGCTACACATACATGCGTAGGAAAATAGATACATATATCATTTAGAGTACTCAAGATAGCTGGAATATAATACAACATATGAATTAAACGTGTTGGCTCTGTTATATTAAGAAGTGCAAGTTCCAGTCATACGATACATCCATGTCCAACCACTAGTTCTGATAGTGGAACGTTACAACCACAACCGCCTGCTCCTCGAAAGAGACATACTAGCTATGCACAATGGAGAAGCCAAGACACATTACAATATTGTCCGAGCTTTCTCTAAGATTCCCCTATCGAAGCTTGGCTGACTAAATACCTCTACAATGAGCTATGAGGGATTATTTATAGCAAAGGGTGTGTTAGGATATCCTGACACATAGGAAATAGTTACGTATAACTTGGTCTAGTGTACAGTTAGGTAAAGTGTGTTTCTTTACTATGTACATTTGTAACTTACAATCTGATGGTCACGATATGTTCTAGACATGAAGTGGTCTAATGTTTCATTCTCTCCTTAGTATTATAAACACTTGATCCATGGCTTAACACCGGATTGGTCCATGATCTCTATTTAAAGAGAATGGAGGGTCATTTTTAGGGTGACTATTCATGAGAGAAGCTTATGTAAATTTTCATTCTTTTATTAATAAATTTCCTGAAGTGGCTGCATTCGCTCAAGCCATGGAATCTTTCCCTCTTTGATGATTTTAACCATGTAAAGAATACTGGTGTATTGCTCTGTGATCTGTTTGTGAGTGATGCCCTTTGGTTTTCTATCTGAGGAACTTACCCTTCAAATTCCTACATGGTATCATAGCTGTTTGAGGGCCGCACCTATTGGCAATCCAAATCAGAAGTCAGTACAACTGCATCCGACTATTGTATCCTAGATCTACTATTTCTAATTGCTTTCGGGCCAAGAGGACTACTCTATTGTATTAGGAGCATCTATTCCAGTGAAAAACCCCTTTCCTTTCATGTGAAAAGGCTTTTGGTAGTCCTAGATACGTCATTTTTAAGATCTGGAGGTATAAAGTCTTTATTTGCAATTTTAGCTATTTATCTCTCTGTTTATTTTGGTTTATTTATCTCTCTATTTTTTATTACTGGATCTATACCTTTCATTTATGCGTATGCTCTTTGCCCCGTCACTCTGTGCGATATGGGAAAATCAGAAATAGAAAGGAAAGCTTTTTCTCATGCGTATGCTCTTTTCCATCGTGCCTTAGTTTGATCTCGGAAAATAAAAAACATTGAGGAAAATATTTAGTTTCTGGAAAATGCTAACTTCAAGCCGTAAGGTTTGGTTTTTTTGTATGTCCATGTTTGTTTCTGTGGTTTTTTGTTTTGTATGAAAAAAGTGTTTTTTCACGTAAGCACACACCCCAAAGATTCAGTGACTAAAAAAAAAACCTCCCCCTTCCCCTTTTCCAAAAATTACTAACCTTTTAAACTAGCTCACTTGGTCCAAAATTATTTTATGAGAATAGAGGTCTTCGATTCAAGTCTTTCTTTTGTTGAGTTACTTTTTTCAAAAAGCACATGCAACTTATGTTCTAAAGTTTAGGTAAAAGTGTTCTCACCCATTATAAAAAGTGAGTCACTTATAATTCTAAAGTCTCTTTATCTTTTTCTAAGTTACAATTTAGTGGGTAGCTCATAAAGTACTATTGTAAAAGTGACTTTCTCCTATTTTAAAAAGTGGGTCACATATTTTTTTTTAAAGTGAGATAATTATATTAAGTTTGGAAAAGGGAGGGGGATTTTTTTAAATATAACATTATTATTCACTTCTGTACATTCACACACTTTGTCAGCGTCTTCAACAACTTTGTTTCAAAAAGCCATAACTTATTCGTCTGGAAGACATTTTCAGAACCGTTTTTTTTTAATTGGCCTAATTTTTCAAGATCTTTCCATTGGAACACTTAGTTTCAACATCTACAACTTCAGATTCTATTAAAATGGAAAGTCCATACCAAGTTATTATTGACAACACCAACTACTTCCAATGGTGGTTCTACATTGTGGATTTACGTAGAAGTAAAGGTCTTTACAAAATAGCCTCAGGCCAAGAAACTAAACCTAAAGATGAAGATAAGGCAACCAAATGGGAAAATAAGCAAGATCAAACATGTGGGTTGATAGGGATGTCTATTTCTCCTGACCTTATATTTCATATCGCAGAACTTGATACCCCTAATAAAGTAATGAAATAATTCACTAAAGTTTTTGGAATTAAAAATGAAATTAGAGCACATCCACTTGAAAATGAGTTGCTTACATTGGAACTTAATAATTTTTCTTTTGTTGAAGATTATTTTTCCAAGTTTAAGACCCTTAGACTTCTCTTGGAAGGTGTTAAGGTTAAGAATGAAGATGTTAGCCTTATCTATTCCATTCTTACTAAATTGGGACCAACCTACTCTGTGTTTGTTTCCACCTTCCATTCTACTAGAGAAGGCTTCATTTCTCAAGGACAACACTTCAAGTCACCCTCTTTTGATGCCTATTGTGATTCTTTAATAAGAGAACAAGAAAAAATCTTACATGTTGGTCTTCTTGATCTTCAAAACTCTTTAAGAAAGCCTTATCTTCCCAACAACAACCAAATTAAAAGAAAACTAAGAAGAAATATCCTAAAAAGAATAGTCCTAAACCAAATAAGGGTCCTAAGAAATTTCATTCTCAAAATGAAAAATCAATTCAACAAAATGACAAGGCAAATAAAATCAAAGGGAAGAACATTGATAGACATTACAACCTTTGTAATTGAAATGGCCACTTCGAATCCAAATGCTTTAAGAAGATGGAAGCCTTGGAAGCAACAATGAAGAAGCATAACATCCATTTGGAGCACTCTTCAACTTCAAATTTATCTTCAGGAATAACACTTTCTGAATGTGGTTGTCAAGCATCTCGGTCTGGTTATGCACTAAATGTATCTTCCTCTTCTCATTCTCATTGAGTGGCTCACTGATTCTAGAGCTTCTTATTACATGAAAAAAAACAAAGCCATGTTTTCTTCTTTAAATGATTTGTAACACCAAACATATATATGTTGGCGATGATAGATCTCTTAGCATTGTAGGGACTATAACTATACATCTAGACGATGGTTAATTTAATGATGCATTATGTGTTCCAATCGTATCATGCAACCTTCTATCTGTATATTAGATATCTCATTTAGGTGAAGATTAAATCGTTGAACTTTCACCTCATCATATTGTAATTAAGGACCTAAGAGATCCTAGACAGATTTTATCTATTGGCATTACTGATGATTCTACAGGTTGTATAATTCTAACAAATTTGGGTCATCAACTATTCCCTTAGTATTTTTTGCTCATAATGGTGAAGTGAGCAAACTTTTCCATGACCGATTTGGTCACTGAAACTATCGCTCCATTGAAAATCTATGTAAAGAAAATATGGTGATAGGTCTTCCTATGTTATCTTGCAGATAAGTGTTTGTTTTGGATGTATACTCAGAAAACATGCCTCTTGGCACGTCATAGCCCCTTTACCGCTTGTCCACAGTGATTTATGTGGTCCACTTCCAATTATTTCATTCTTTGGCTACAAGTATTTCTTAACTTTCATTGATGATTTCTCCATACGCACTTGGCCTTTAAGGCCTTTGTTGAAAAACAATCAAAACATCAAATTCTTAAGCTAAGATCTGATAATGGAGGAGAATATGTTAACAACAAATTCATCAACTTTTGCACTGAGAATGGAATTCAAATGCAACATACTATTCCATATATTCCACAATAAAATGGTGTAGCTGAAAGTAAGAATCACACCTTAAAGGAAATGGCTAATTGTATGCTTCAATCTAAAGGATTTAGTCTTAATTTTTGGGCAGAAGCAATTAACTATGCAAATTACATAGTAAATTGCACTCCTACTAAGGTTTTAAAGAATATCACTCTAGAAGAAGCATGGAGCTCAATTAAACCAGATGTAAGTCACTTTCGTGTTTTTGGAAGTGAAGCATGGGCCCATATTCCAGATGAGAAACATAAAACTTTGGAACCTAAGAGTGAAAATTGTATTTTTGTTGGATATTCTAAAGATTTCATGAGATATAAACATATCCACTTAAGTCCAAAAATGTTATCATTAGAAGAGATATAATGTTTTCTTAAAATATATTGGGCTATGAGCTTAGTTTGTTGGAAGTTCCACCTCTCTTTATCCCTTCTACTTCTGAAAATATTTCTTCTTTAGATGATGACAGCGAGGATGAAAATCCCCCCCCACCTTCTCAGGATCCTCCTTCAGCTCCTCATCTTCCAAAATTGGTCTGTGCTACTCGGGATGTAGCAAGTGCTATTGCAGGTGATCCTATAGATTAGCGATGTACACGTTCTCACTTCGATAGAGCCATTTCTTTACTGGCTCAATCTTCAACGGATTATGAACCTAACACCTTTGCAAAAGCTTCAGGCCATCCAGATTCGAACGTAGCAATGAATGAAGAATATCGTTCATTATTGGAAAATGATACATGGGATCTTGTTCCTCTTCCAAAGGGATGAAAACATGTTAGATGCAAATGGGTTTAGAGAACCAAGTATGGACCAGATGGAAAAGTCGATAAACATAAAGCCCATCTTGTTGCTAAGGGGTTTTCACAAGTTAAAGACATTGACTATACTGAAATATTCTCCCCTATTTCCAAAATGAACTTTATCCACTTTGTTCTTTCCCTTGCTACCTCTTTCAAATGGGAATTCCATCAGATGGATGTTAAATTTGCCTTCTTGCATGGGGACTTTCATGAGGAAACCTATATGGAACAACCTACTGGCTTTATACAAATAGACTCCAGCCTTGTATGTCAGCTTAAGAAATCCCTTTATGGTCTCAAGCAAGCCCCTTGGGCTTCGTATGCTAAAATAGATAGCTTTTTTTTAGATATTGGCTTTTCTAGGTGTCATTCTGACAATACTGTCCACACCAAGAAAGTGGTTAAGTCTCTTATCATTCTTTTTCTTTATGTTGATGATCGTATCCTTACTGGTAGTGATCCCAACCTTATAAACCATCTGATGTCTAGCCTTAAAAAGAAGTTTGAAATGACAGACTTAGGACACTTTCATTATTTTCTTGGTCATCAAGTCTTGTAATCCAAGGAAGGTATTTCTCTTTCCCAGTCCATGTATGCCTGTGATATTTTATACCACTTTCATATGGAAGACTGTAAGCTAGCCCCTTCTCCCTTTCAGTCTAGAAGCCAAAATTTTAGTCACTTGTACTTCCTCTGAAGTTGGTGCTACCTTATACCATCAACTTGTAGGAAAACTTTTGTATCTGACCCATGACCATCGTGACTTTTCCTTTTATGTTGGCATTATTGCTCGGTTTATGCAAAACCCACATGAAAGTCATTGGAAAATAGCTAGAAGAATACTTCAATATGTTCGAGGTACAATTCACCTTGGGATTCACTATAACGCAGAAGCATCTCCTCTATTGGTTGGTTTCACTGATTCTGATTGGGCTAATGACCCTGATGATCAAAATTCTACTGCAAGTTATGTATTCACTCTTGGTTCTGGACCTCTTACATGGGCTTGCAAGAAACAAATTTCCATTTCTCTTTCTTCAGCAAAAGCAGAGTATCATGGCATCATAGAAGCTAGTAAGGAAGCCTTGTGGCTTTGTCATATCTTGTCAGACTTTGGCTTTCAGTAGTAGCATCTGACTACACCTTGGTGTGATAATCAAAGTTCCATTCAAATATGGAAAGATCCAGTCCAACATCAGCATAGAAAACACATTGAAATACACATGCACTTCATCTAAAAGCTTATTCATGACCATGTTCTTGAGGTGCAATATTGTTGAACCAATGGTCAAGTTGCAGACATCTTTACAAAGGCTCTCACAGAGGAAAAGTTTACTAAACTTCAATTTATGGTTGGAGTTCAAGAAGTTGTCACTAAGGGGGGATAGGCTCTAATGCCTCCTTCCTTCTCTTATTGTGTCATATTTGCACATCCTTCAATCCTACCCCAAGTTGTTCTTAGGGGGGATGTTAGGATATTCTGACACATACGAAATAGTTAAGTATAACTTGGTCTAGTGTAGAGTTAGATAAAATGTATTTCCTTACTATGTACATTTGTAGCTTAGAATCTAACAGCCACAATATGTTCTAGACATGAAGTGATTCGACAGTTCATTCTCTCGTAGGTATTACTGACACTTAATCCATGGCTTAACACTTTATTGGTCCATGATCTCTATTTAAAGAGTATGGAGGGTCATTTCTAGGTTGCCCGTTCATGAGAGAATCTTATGTAAATTTTCAGTCTTTTATTAATAAATTGCCTGAAGTGGCTACGTTGGCTTATGCCGTGGACTATTTCCCTCTTTGAGGGTTTTAACCACGTCAATAATACTAGTGTATTGATCTATGATCTGTTTGTTAGTAGTGTCCTTTGGTTTTCTTTCTAAGGAACTTACCCTGTAAATTCCTACAGGGTGGGGTGGCCCTTGATATTTCCCTTTGTGAAAGTTCATCTACCCTCATCACTCTTCATCTACTCTATGACTATTACATCCAACTATCGACACCTGAACTTACACTTAACAAGACATTACATTACAATGCACATGTACCCATGTGAGAAAAATGGCTTGAGCAAGCCATGCAAGACATCACTATGACTCAGACAACTATTGGAAGACCAACTCTTTGACATCCTCATGGTGGTCGACAGTAGCAAACTAATGCCAAGCTCAGTATTCCACGATGGTGTCCATGTACTCTGAGGTCACATCCTTTTGGAACCATCCTTCCATAGCATCTGGGTACACTGCTTAGGCTCTTCTATCCAACTCATCTAGTAGCATGTGCATCATTGTCTTGAATGCGGCCGGACCAACAACATACTAGTGCATGATGTCTACACTGATGGATGAGTCTAGGCTAGTGGCTATGCGCATCAACTCGTGAAAGTATGAGTCAAGCTCTAGTTAGACCTATGCCTTTGTCTTTACATGGTTGAGTGTCCCAATAGATGGGATCGCATGTGCATGCACAACAAAATCCATACTCTTGAATACATTTGCATGGGAAGCTTGTAGACTAGTGATGAGCTGTAGGAGCTCTTCATTCTTCTCGATTTGACTCTCAATGCATGCCCTCATCTCGACCGCTCTAAACTTCATCATTTTAAGCAAGTGAAGTGGGGCTCCCTTGTATCTCATCGTCCATGTTTACATGTAATCAACAGTAGCATGCACGCTCGACAAGATATGTGCTCTCCTATCACATTATTGTTGCCAACCATTGATATGAACGACTACTTTATGCAAGGTACCAAACTTGGAATACAAGGGCCACATCACTATGTGAAGAAACAATACTTCATCCAGTATTGTGTTCTTCAATTCTGCTCACTCGGATGCTGTAACCAATTCTCCTCCCTGCTTGGCCATTTGTAGCTCCTTAGCCATTCACTCATTCTTAACTATCAGGAAGCAAACACTCAAGCTAGTGGCTTCGGCATATGATATGGTAGCATCAGCTAATGCTGCTAGATGTTTGCACATGTCAAACATGATCACTCATTCCTCATTTTGTGCATGAGATGTATGATCATCCGAAGTCGAGACTCTGTGAGATTTCACAACTCTATGTTGAGTCTCGTCGAATGAGATGTTGTGCATCTCTTTTTCCAACTTAACTCCAAGGATCTCAGTGTCTCCTTGGTCACTTGAGACTTTCTCCTCTTCTAGATGCGGTGACATTGGTGGGTGGACGTCTTGGCAGTGAGGCATGAGGTCAGTGTCTTGCTCTAACTCTTGTTACTCCATATTTATATCCATATGTTCAAGTGCTTGCTCTATCTCCTGAGCAAAGTCCCGATCCTTTGAGGGCTCACTCTATCTGCCTAATGTTAGTTGTTCTGATGAGTCTACTACTTGTACAGGCACAGTTTGATCTATTTGCATAAGTTGTGCCTCCTACTCTACGTGTTCCTATTGTGCTTCCTTCACCTATCTGTGCAGCTCTTGTTCCTTCCGAAGTTCCTCCTTCGACTCATGCAACTCCTTCTCAGCTTCCTCCAATCTCCATTTCTCTCTCAGCCTTTTCGTGTTCCAAAGTTTCTTTCTACCCAAGTGGGTCAGCTCATAACTTGCAACTTTTCTCTTCCTCCATGCTTTCGAAAATCTTCCTTTTTCCCTTGTTGCACACTAGTATGTTTGCCTCTGTTGCTGCTACTAACTTTGATGCTCTCTAGGATATTTTTTGATGTTGCTTTGCTATTCATTCCACAGTGAGGCTGACTGGTTCGTTGAGTCTGTAGGAGTTGTAACAATATCTCCATGGGTCTTCCTCCACCCAATGACATGCCTTGTGGATCTAGTTGAACTATATTGTCATGCAATGATCTTTCGCAAGACAATGTGGTTCATACGGATTATAACTTCGAAGGTCGAATGGATATTTCTTCATATGCTCTACCACAAGATCTACATGCTTCAAACTTTATATCTCATATTACTTGATCCACAATTGAAGAGCGGGCCAAAGCCCCTTCTTCTTCTAGTGCGGCCTAGTTGTCACTCCTGCCAAGATGTGATATGATAACTCCTACATGACAAGTTCTTCCAATGCAAACTTTGGTAGAATATGTGGAGGCTTCTTCATGTTGTACATCCATATGAAGGTGTCGAATAGTGAGTTATACTAATCAGCTATGTTAATCAGGGCCTCCATTGCTGCCTTCGAAATGCAGGGTGGATCTTGTTCGAATGTCATCTTGTAAACCGGGGTGAAAAGTGATTAGACAGTTATGTGATAACTCCTATGAAGCTACATTTGGAAAACATCATAAAATAAGTTTTCACAATAGTCTCTACCAATGTCCATGCCCACTTCAAGCCCAAGAACTCCTGATGGGCATATATTGCATCCAATATGTACGTGGACATGTAGATTTATGCTTGCATACCTTTGGGTGACTGTTGAGCCCTTGTTACTTGTTCCTTCAGGTGATGAGCCAATATGTCGAACCAGTTGCATGCTTTGACTTCTTTGTCCAGTTATTCTAACGTGATCACCCAACCCTATGGGAAGATTTCTGTGATTTCTTGGCCATATAGTCGACATGAAAAGATGACCAAGTATTGATACACCTTTTGCAGTATATTCATTTTGTAGACCTCGTTGGGTGTCATCCTGAATCTAGCCAGCTCCTTCACCCAATTCTTCAAAATGTCTTTAGAATTGGCATTACTGTTGAGTATGTTGAAGGGAGTATCCATGATGATCACAGGCTTCGACATATGATATATTTCATCAAAATCTTGTGCCCTGAAGGTATCAATCTCTGTCACATTGACACTGGTCAATGTCATCATCTGAGGGTCAGTGTGCGAGACAATCCAATGTATATGTTTGCACATGGGAGCACGGGATACCTGTATGCAATACAGTACAAGCCAGACTTGTTGATGTTTACATAGACTTAGCAGTTTTCGAGGTCTTCAACAAATGTGCTTGAAAATGCATCATTGACCTCTTGCCATTTTAGCTTGATTTCCTTGTCTACATTTAGCTTGGTATCTTGATAGATCAATAGACTTGTAGACACTTGCTCAACTGCTGCTCTAGTTGTACTTCTATCAGTGTCCTTAGATCTTGCTCTCTTGGAGCCATTGATCTTGAAATGCTAAGAGGCAGACCAACACCTGCTAGATCTAGAGACAAAGCGACATGCATGGCAAGAAATTTTGTCAACTAAAACCAAAGAAAACTTGAAGAATGACATGCAACATACCTAGGGATTGACTGGAAAGGATTACACAATTTCTCCTGGGAGGCTAGCTGATTAGCTGCCAAAACTATACAAAAGGTAGTTTGAGCTATCTAGGGTGGTTGGCTAGCTACTGGAATTGAGCAATGCGCAATTCCCGCTGGCATGTTGGCTACTAAAAATACGTAATGGCCATTTCAGCTGGCAGTGGTTGTAGGCCTAGTGACTGCATTGCGCAATTTTTTGGGACATCAATCACTATCCCTCATAATTGTGCAATGCAAGATTGGAGGATAGACACTCGTAAGAAATGCACATTTCATTAGAGGAAGACAGAGCCTTCCCTCTCAGGATTACGAAATGTTGTCTTAGTGAGGTAAAGTCCTGGCCAAGGCTGTCAAGATCCGCTAACGAACAAGTAAAAGAAAATGTGAATGTGATTGCATTGTGATACTAAGTGTAAGCAGGAGTGAATGATCGTGCGTAGAAACAGTGAATAAAAGATTTAGAAAATGAAAAAACATGCATGTGGGTGAAGTGAGTCACCTAATTAGCAACCGTTCATGCAAAATAGTTTCATGCATGCGACAATAGTGAGATGCTAAATAAAACTGAAATAGTGCTAGTACAACCTAGTATGCATGTAAATGATAGAAAGCATTCACAGAAATCAAGAAAACAACACTCACACTAGCAAAAACACAAAAAGAGATAGAAATGTTGCAAAACACAAGTTAAGCTAACTTACCAATGAATAGCTAAGCTGGATGTGTAGAAGACTCCAAGATGTGTTGTGGGATGTCAGAGCTCTAATATCAATGTGAATAAGTGAGCTCTGAAGCATCGAATAAATAATTTTGAGGCTCATGACGCGCATGCCACAAATCTAGGAGCAAGCGACACTTGGAGGAAGGATTCTAAAATGATCTTTGCATGTAACATCCAGCTGCCAAAAATAGCTCCCTAAAATCTATGGATGCTTTTTTCATGTTGCTTTTTGCTATTCCAGGAAAAAACAACCCATGCATGCAAGTCAAGTTTTGTTGGTCCCAAATAGAACCTGTAAACCCAACTGTACATGCAATAGTCTGCTGAGTTGAGAGAAAAAATATGCATTTTTGGGAGGGAGCCAAGTAGTTTCCCAGAGGGATTGCGCAATTTCTGGGCAGAGCAACTGACTATTGCCTAGAATTACGCAATTTTGGTGCTAAGCAGTCCTGCTAGGAGGAATTGTGCAATTTTCTCAGTGAAGCTTGACAGGCAAATTTGTGCAATTCTTCAGGCGAGTAGGCTACGAGATAGAATTGTGTAATTTCTAGAGGGAAGGTTGGTTCCATCCAAAATTGCACAATTTCTTAAGAAGTTACTCAGCCTGCAACTGGACCAAATCCGAAGAAAAAACCTGTGATGGGGGTGCAACAAGCTCTGATGCATAGGCTGATAATCTGCTAGAAAATCACTGAAGCTTGTGTATTTGACAAGGCAAGACATGTTTCTGTGAAAGGTTGGTAGGGAGGCTCCAAAATGAAGCTAAGCCAAAATTTTGGAGGGTGGTTTTAGTTGATACAACATAAAACCCCTCACTCTATATAAACGATCCCTATTGAAAAAACATGAAGAATGAAATTACATTGTAAGCTAGTGCCGGCTTGTTGACAGAGGAGATGATTTTGGGCATAAGTATTGTCGATAGTTGAAAGGGTAAGCTCCAAAGCTAATTTTGACGAGTGGTGAGAGTGCGAATGATTAGAGAATGATGCCAAAAATGGGAGGTGGTTACCCTCAAACTAGTTCATCTCAATCTAGCCATTGATGCAAACACTAATGTCTTGAATTGTCAATTGAGACTGTAATTTGCATCCTAGGACAACCAAATCCCTATGTAATGTCGCAACATGCGATATCACAAATGTTCAAAATAACTACTTAAAAGATAAATAAAATATGTAGACCCTTGGTGCATTATGAAGCAATAACAGACAACAATATAAATTAAACATTAATATAAATTATACTAAAAACTAGTCATTATCTTACCAAGTGCTAACACAAATATAACGCTTCATATGACAACACATAAGAAAAACATTACCATATAATAAGTGTTCTAAGGTCGTATAATGTGCAAGATGACAATGGTAGGGTTTATAATGTCTCTACATAGGTACATAAGTGGAGCATAAGTAGAGTTCATAAGTTCTTTGCATATATAGAATGTAGCCCCACACACACACACATATATGTCAAACTTTAACAGAAAAGTTTTCCAATTATAGCTAATAGAAAAAATAAATAAATGTTGGAGTATATTACAGTGTTGTTATTTAAACCTTAAAATATATGTGGGATTTTAATGATTTTGATTTTTAAAAATCCTTAATGGACATGTAGTAGGGAAGAAAATTATTTTATTATTAAATTAATTTATTATTATGTAGCATGAAAGGAAATTATTTTATTATAAAATTATTTTTTTATTTTTTTA
>APFE030902619.1:226056-293516 GCA_000404065.3 Pinus taeda | reverse complement strand
ATTATCAGTGATGACTTGGATGACATTGTATGGCCCAATACGGTCAATTGTTTCAAGTAATGCTTTTGCAATGTTGATGGCAGTCCTGAACTTGTTTGAGTAATCATGTGCAATTAGAAAGATGGCACCACTAATAGACACAACAAGAACATTTATCAATGGCTTGCCTTTTACATTTGTCCATCCATCAGATACAATGGACACCCCATGGTCAGTCCAAGAACTTGTCATTCTATTCAAAGAATGTGATATTTTTGCTTTTTCATGATCAAAGCCAACGGTTTGCCTTGTCATACCCAGGGCTATTGTATCCTTTAGGGGCATCATTTATGGCCGAAACCATTTCGTGCCAATAAGGTGAGCGAAGAACGTTGAATGGTATCCCACATGCATAGAGAAACCTGTAAACCTTTGAATCCACATCATTCCTACACCCCTCATCAAGGAAATCTGATATGGTTCTTCGCCTTAAAGATGATGACCCTGTGCCTCCATATCCACTACCTTGGGAGGATGCTGAAGGAGGTGCTTGTGATTGTGAGCTTGGTTCAAAGAAACCCCTTGATTTTTTAGATTTGTATTGGGCTTCCTCCTCTTCCCTTATGTATTTGGCTCTATCTGTTGCTGACACAGCTGCACAAGTTTTGTTTCCTATTTGTTTATCTCCATCCCATGGTCTTTTCCCGTAGAGGTGTTTTCTGGCATGGGTGTATGAACCTGTGTAATTATTGTTGCAATGGGGGCAATGAAATTTAGTGGTTCCACCCCCTTTCCCTACTTCAGGCCTGTTAACATATTTCCACAATGGGGTTTGGTCTTGTTTAGTTTTTTGAGAGTCATGTTCACCTTCCTCTAGCACCTCCTCACTGGGTTTTCATCAAATCCACTTTCTCCAGCTTCTTCATCTCCCTCTTCATTTTGGCCCCTCTGTTTCCTACTCTCAAGCATCATAATAACCAAATAAGGGACCAAAAAGAGACAAATGCCAAGAAATATAACCAGGGCCATGATGTTTGATATTTGTAGGCTTTTGAATCTGCAAAATTTAATGGGAATGGGAATGGGAATAGGAATGAGAAAATTAATTTAATTTATTTCGATTCATGATTTATTTACTAAATAAGTTATATATTTACTAAATTACTAACTAAACTAAACTAAATAACTAAAGTTTAAACTTCTAAATTACTAAGTTACTTACCTTCTTGTACGCTTGCTCCTTGCTCCTCGGGGGCTCGCTCCTCGCTTCTTCTCGCTCCTTTGCTCAATCTCCTTGACTCTCCTCAACTCATTCAAGTCACAATGAAATATTTTTTGCCCCCCCAAGCCCTTTTAAAACAAAATTTTCTTTTAAAATTAATTTTTTTGGCGTTTGTGGATTTTTTTCACACAATTCGCTCCTGGTGTTGCGCGCGTCGCTCCTGAAGCGAAAATTAAAAGCTCGGGAGCGGCTCCTTGATCACTCCCGAGCTTTAATTTTCGCTCTGGGAGCAACGCTCCCGAAATCGATCCCGATTTTGGCAGGGAGCGGAATTTTTTTTATCGGGAGCGCGCTCCCGCCCAGAGCATGGATTGGGAGCGGGTTCGAAGGGCGGGGGGAGGGGGCGCTCCCCCGCAACTTTACTTTAAACACTTTCAAACATAGCCCAAAAGCCAATACTCGCTTCTTACAAGGAAAGTGTTTTCACTAACACTAGTCTTCTCCCTTTGTATTTCAACCAAATTTGCCATCCAATATGAACTTGTTGCAACCTTAGGATCAACCATTGGCCCCCTTGAAAAGGATTGTCTCCAAAAATACTCTCATCATCAAGGCATCACAACGCGCCTCTTCAAAACAACTGGAAGGCTCACATATGGAAGTCTCCAATGCAACATGGTTAGCATATCTTCTATGAGTTATACTTATTGAAGATCTGAAGGCTGCTACATGCTTTTGTGCATCTTCCAATGTTTGAGTGAGCTATTTTGGCTTCCTGTGGGTTGGAGTACAGGGTGAGGATATATCCTTCTTCAACCTCTCTTTTCCCACACTTGGATCTCATTCTTTTGTAACATTTGAACTAGATTTTGGAACAATCACCTCTTCACAAGATACTTATGATCTAAAGGACTACGCACCCCCATCAAACTTCACATCTCAGCAAACCATAATGTTCCACTATGCTACGATATAGATCTTGTAAGCCTTTAAAGTCTCATTATATCCAACTAACAAGATACTATCATAACATCTCGAACATACCCTTTGCCAAGGGCTTGATCATTTGAAAATTTGAAGAAAAATAACCCTAGATCATTAACAACCCTTCCTTAACTCTGCCATCCCTCAAGTCAACTTTATTGGCCCAATCTTTAAACACCACATCATGAACTATTTAGGACTTCTTTCAAAGATGTTATACATGTAACATGACCAAGACAAGTAGGTCAAATCTCTCAAAAAGATCAAGATCAAAATATGTACAAATCTCTGAAGCAAACAATTAACATTGTAATTAACAGATGATGGATATATATATTTCAATAACTGAATGATGAATTTTAGAGAGAGGGCCCCTGGCTTAAATATGGCCTTGGGTGCCTTTTTGAAAAGGGGCATGATCTTTTGATCGTGCTCCTCTTCTTAATTTAAACCTAATTATACATATTTAGTTTTTTACATAACATTGCCTTCCTCTGAAAAATGCTTTATCCTCCAAGCATATGTAACGGCGGGCGTTGTTGACGAAATGCTTCTGTTTCCCAAGAGGCTTCTTCTACTAGTAGGTTATTCCGCTTAATAAGGTATTCTTTGATTACTCGTGATCACAATTTCTTTTCCTTGGTATTGATGATTCCTTTTGGTTCTAAAATGAGCTTCCCTTCATCATCTAATGTCAGAAGTGTTGTCTGTGTTGCTTGGTGTTTGCTTAAAGCCTTTTCAAGACAAGATACATGGAAAATGTTGTGAACTCAACTATTATTAAGAAGGCTTGAGCTATATGCTACTTGGCTGATTTTTTTGTTAATGTGATACGGTCCATAGAACTTTGTTGCCAATTTGTTTTTTCCTTTCTGATTTAAGGATAATTGCTTGTAATGTTGAAGTTTAAAAAATCCCCATTCTCCAACCTCAAATTCTCTCTCTGTTTTGTGTTGGTCGGCTTGCTTTTGCGAAAGTGTGATAAATTGAATTGTACCGCCATTCAGTGTGGTGTTACCATTGGGCCCCCTTATTTTGTTTGTCTTTTGCATAACAATGAAGGTAAGCTTCCAAACATTTATTGACAGTTTCTGTTTAACCGTCTGTTTGAGCATGATACACTGAACTCATGTTGAGGTATGTTCCAATATGTTTGAAAAATTCCTTCTAGAAGTTCCCTTTAAATTTGGCGTCTATATCACTAACAATGACTTTGGGAAATCCATGTAGTTTGTAGGCATTCTTGCAAAATATCTTAACGATATGTTTTGTTGAATCCGATTTCTTCATTCTTATGAAGTGTGCATACTTTGTGAGCCTATCGACTACTACGAGAATTTTATCTTTTTAATTTGACATGGGTAGCCCTTCAATAAAGTCCATCAATATTTCTTCCCTCTTTTGGTTTGGAATATCTAACGGGTGGAGCAGTCCGGGGGTCATAATGTTCTCATTTTTATTTCTTTGGCATTGATCACACTCTGCTACATACTTTTGAATATCATTATTCGTTCCCTTTCAGAAAAATGATTGGCGTGCAATATAATAGGTTTTAAAGAAACCTACATGTCTTGCTGATAGAGAATCATGGGACTCCTTGAGAAATTTGGACTTAGGTAAATTCTCCCTTTATACTAAAGAATATCTTTTGTCCATTTGAATTTTGAGCTCTGAGTAGGATTATTGATTATAACCAGTGTTATCAGAACTTGACTGAACTGGTTTGAACCAACTAGTCCGACTGGTGGGAGGGCAAAACTAGTTTGGAGGGGCCTTCTGAACTGTGTTTTGCTGGTTCGGTACTGAACTGTCTGGTTTTGTAAGGGAACCAACCGGTTCAGCACCGAACCAACCATCTTCACCAAATCGACTGTTTTGGTATTGAATTGGTTGGTTCGGTAAAGCTGTGTACAACGCAACACTTGGGGCCTGTTTTGTTTTTTTTAATTTTTTTTTTTCTTAACTGGCTATTGGCCCACAGTAGCCTAATATTCAAGCTTATGGTCCTACTATTGCTATGCAATTCATGGCAATGTTAAATTCTTAAAGTCAAAGGATGAAAAAGAAGTTTTCGTCCTTCTACTTAAATTTTTAACATTACCATGAAATGACTAAGGATGTTTGAGAGTGGCTTTGAAGTCATTGGAGTTCATATGGAGAAAGTAAAATTTTAGATCCCACTCAAAATCTAGTAGACTTAACAGTTTTTCAGGGTTTCAGGATTGGGGGGATTGCAACATTCCCATTAGATTTTGTCATGTATGAGGATATGGAATTAATATTTAATCAAAAGCACCAAGCCTTCTTTGTACCTTTATGTTAGTGGCATTGGTTGTCAAACTCCTCTATCATGATCCTACTAAAAATATACCCATCACTCAAACAAAATCTTGAATTGACATGCTAAGCATTTTCTATCTTATTTTAATGCTTAGAGGGTGATATTGACCACAAAGATCCCAATACAAACAAAGATTTTGATGATATGTAGATATTTGTTGTAGCATGATCTTTTTTGGATGCTAGAGGCCATCTAGGGCCTGTTTTTTAATGTATTTTCGGTTCAAAGATGGATTGCACTCAGTGTTATTTTGGTTATGTGCATCCTTACATGCTATATAAATGAGAACTCTTGCTTTTTTTGTGTGTATAAATGTTTGGATTCATATGGATGCACATGAATATGTATGTTTTTCTTTAAAATTTGAATATTTTATGTGTTTTTGGTTGATTGTTTTTTTGGTCTGGTTTTTCTACCATTTCTGGTCCGGTTCTAATCGGTTCCCAGTCTGGAGTCTATCGGTCCAATGACTGGTCCGGTTCCGATAACATTGATTATAACACATGTTTCTGGGTCTTTTGCATACTCCCTTCAGATTTCATTTAGCCATTTTGGAACTACAACTAGGATTGCAAGCAATGGCGACTCTTCATCTTTTTTGGATAAAAAACATCAGCCACTACGTTGTCTTTCCCTTTCTTATGTAATATCTCCATTGTCAAAGGTGACATTTTTTCGTTCCATTTTTGCTGTTCTGTAGAAAGTGTTTTCCATCGAAGGAGGTGGTGAAGATTGTTATGGTCTATTCATATTAAAAATTTACTTCCCAAAAGATATTGCCTCCACTTGGCTAGTGCATGCATAATGGCAAGAATTTCGTTATTGTATGTAGACTTTAGACATTCCTGCTTTCAAATGCTATTGGATGGCCATCTTGCATCAACACTGCCCCTATTCCAAAACTTGAAGCGTCATGTTCAATTACAAAAGGCTTTGAAAAGTTTAGAGTTGCTAATACAGGTGCATTGGACATAATTTCCTTTAAGGTTTCATAACACTTTTTTGTCTCATCATCCCATCGAGATGAGTTCTTCTTTAGAAGGTTTGTAAAGGGTTGCAGTTACATGAGCATAGTTTTGAATATCCAGTCAACCCTAAGAATCCTTTTAATTTGGTGATGTTGGTTGGTTAGGGCCATTCTTATATAGCCTTGATCTTATTAGGATCTACTTTTACTCTTTCCTTGGATATTATGTGTCTGAGGTACTCTACTTCTTTCCCAAAGGTGCATTTGGACATCTTTGCATAAAGCTGATGTTCTTCTTGTTGAAATTTGTAATTAGGTTCGGTCTTCATAATATTTTATGTACTCTTGATCTTCTGTATTTGATGTAAAAAGAAAAAGAAAAATAGAAACAAGAAAGAAATTGCTAATAAGATTACAGACGATCTTATTTACATAAATGAGCATTAAATACTAAAATAGCATTATTCTAATACCCTTCCTTAATGCTCAATCTATTTACAACACCTATAGACCCTCTGAATTTTACAAACTTATCAGGACCAAGGGGCTTGGTGAAGATGTCTGCTGGCTGTTTCGTTGTGGGAACATACAACAACTGAATGGATCCGTCTTCAACAAGCTGCTGAATGTAGTGACAATGGGTTTCCACATGCTTTGTTCGTTCATGGAAGACTGGATTCTTGGCGAGTTTGAGCACTCCCTGATTATCTTAGAACAAGGGAGTAGGACTTGCCTGGGAAACAAGCATTTCTGCAAGCATACGTCGAAGCCAAACAAGATGCCTTAACTGCTCCCCGATACTCTGCTTCTGTCGAGGAGAGAGTCACTGCCTGCTGCTTCTTACTAGTCCATGTAACAACATCGGATCCCAGACTAAACACATACCCGGCTGTGGATTTACGGTCATCAATCGAACCTACCCAGTTGGAATCTGTGTAACCACTGAGTGTAGGATATGAACTCCGAGTGTACGGAAGTCCATAATCAAGAGTGCCACTCACATAACACAGCACACGCTTTGCTGCTATCCAATGATCAACCTTAGGAGTTGTCATGAAGCGTGAAATGTAGCTCACCGCAAAACTGATATCAGGTCTAGTGGCAGTAAGGTAGATGAGGTTGCCCACTAATTGCCTGAATAAAGATTCATCCACAAGTGGTGAGGATGACTGAGCTGAAAGTTTGAGCCCTAGTTCCACAGGAGTCGTGGCAGGTTTTCAATCCTGCATTCTGAACCTATCCACAAGACTTCTGGCATACTTGGATTGAGAGAGAAAGATGTTGTTCTCAGTCTGCCAGACTTCAATCCCAAATAGTAATGAAGAAGTCCCAAATCTGTCATATCAAAAGTGCTGCACAATTCCTGTTTGATCCCATGGATCAAATGTGCTGAACTGCCAGTAATGATAAGGTCATCCACATAGACAACCACAAACAAAATATCATCACCAGTATGTTTGATATACAAGTTTGCATCAGATGGACTCCGCTCAAAGTCATGATCTGTTAGGTACTTATCAATTTTCATGTACCAAGCCCGAGGGGCTTGTTTCAGACCATAGAGTGCTTTGACTAATCTACAGATTTTCTGTTGTTGATCGGCAACCTTGAATCCTGGAGGCTGCGTCATGTAGACTTCTTCCTGTAAGTCACCATTCAAAAAAGCACTCTTTACATCCATCTGATGGACTTTCCAACTGAACCGAATTGCTAAGGCAAGGACGAGCCGTATGGTACTCATCTTGGCTCTAGGAGCAAAGGTCTCCTCATAGTCTATGCCTTCCTTCTGTGAGAACCCTCGAGCAACAAGGCGAGCCTTATACTTGTCGAGCGTTCTGTTAGCTTTGTATTTCACTTTATACACCCATTTGTAGCTAATGGGCTTCTTCCCTGCAGGAAGATCAGAAAGGGTCCAAGTGTGATTCTTTTGAAGACTCTGGAATTCAGCTTCCATAGCCTGTTCCCACTTAGGTATACCCTTAGCCTCTGAATAGGTTTGAGGCTCAAAAACACTGTGTAAATTAGCCATAAGAGCAAAATTTACTGTAGGCTGTTGTTTGCTCTTATTTCTGGAAGTTCTACCTTCAAGGAGCTCATTATCCCGGAGATCACCAATAGTTTTAGCCCACCATTTAGGCTGGAGAGTAGAAGAACCAATATCTGTAGCAGGTGGAGGAGGCTTAGGAACAACAGGGGCAGCGAGAGTAGGATTATTTTCCGGAGGGAACTCAGGTAGTGCATCATCAAATGCTGATGTTGCATCATCCCTCCCATCAGGTGGACCTAACGGAAGAACACTGGGAGGCTGATCCTCAGAACACTGCTCAGAAGGAGGGGATTGAAAGAACCCTCTGTCTTCATCAAATACTATGTCCTGACTGAAGATAAGACGATCAATGTCTAAATCTATCAGCCTATATGCCTTGTGGTGATCACTGTACCCTGTCATCATGAGTTTCTGGCTTTTGGAATCCAACTTAGAGTGCTTAGCAGCTGGAATCCAAACATACGCAACCGAGCCAAACACTTTGAGGTGACTGATCTTAGGCTTACAGCCAGACCAAACCTCTTTTGGAGTCTTCCCCTTAACAGCCTGAGTAGGTGATCGGTTAAGAGGATAGACAACAGTAAACACTGCTTCAGCCCAAAATTTGTTCGGAACACTCCTGTGTTGTAACATGGAATGAGCCATTTCAACAACCGTACGGTTGCGACGTTCGACAACACTATTCTGCTGAGGAGTGTAGGGTGTAGTTAACTGGCGTTTGATGCCATGGGTATCACAGAAGTTGGAGAAAGCAGAAGAACAAAATTCCCCCCCGGTTATCTGTCCTAAGAGTTATGATATTACAGCCATACTCTTTTTCAACTAAGGACTTAAACTTCTGAAAGATACTAAATACATCAGATTTATGTTTTAGAAAGTACACCCACATCTTTCTACTGAAATCATCTACAATAAGCAAAAAAATATTTGCAACCAGTAACTGAAGATGTATTCATAGGACCACAAATATCAACATGAATTAACTGGAGTACCTTAGATGCGCGCCAAGATTCTCCATCCTTGAATGAAGACCAATGTTGCTTGCTAGCTTGACTGGCGCCACACACTCCCAACTATTGAGTCTGAATATCAAGTAACCTTGACACAAATCCCTCCCGAGATCGCTGAGAGAGATACTGAATGTTTAGATGCCCATATTTTTGATGCCACAGAGTGCTAATGGGAGAAACACGAGTTGCTAGAGCCACTTTTGGAGAATCACCAGTGTCAAGAAGGCTGTATAGACCATGATCCTCTAGGCCAACAACAACCGCAAGATGAGTTTCCCTGTCAATAATGGAGTACTTGTGCGCACTGAACACCACATTGAGCTGAGGAGAGTTCCTCATAATCTGGCTGATAGACAACAGATTAACTTCCATACAGGAACATGGTACACATTCAGGAAGATAAGTGTGCGTCCATCAGACTGGATCTGTACTGTACCTGTTCCAACCACTGTGTACTCCTCACCTCCTCCGAATACCACAGAATCACTGAAAGATGAGAAGTCAGTAAACCAGTCACGCCTGTGAGAGAAATGACGTGATGCACCAGAGTCAATGTACCAGGCAGAAGACGAGGCATGATTTGAGGACCTCTTAGCCATAAAGGCGTAAAAGGCAGATTCCTTCTGCTCGGAATGTTCTGCAACATTCGCTTTGATGAGACTCTCCCTGCTTCTTCTGTTCAGAAGCAATCCTCTATTGGCAATCTTTCTTCATGTGGCCGAACTTGTGACAGTAATTACATTGCACATTTTTCTTCTTAGCAGGATTAGAAGGTTGAGAAGAACCTTTCTGCTGAAAGGACCGAGAGGATTGATATTTGGCAGCAAAAGCATTTTCTGAGGAGGTTGATGAAGCACCACTACCAAACTGCTATCTCCAATGATCCTGCTGCAAGAGTTTGGTGCATAACTCCGAAAACTTCAGACCAACATTAGTGGAGGTAATGTTGAGTGTTTCTATGAAGTGCTTATAAGGTTTTGGTAGACTTTTTAGAGTGATGACTACCATATCTTCTTCCTCCATGGTCCGACCAATGGCTTCGAGCTGATCTCGAATGTCTTTAATCTTGTTAAGATGTTCCTGTAAAGACATACGTTCGTCCATCATGATGGAGAACAACTGATTCTTTAGAAAGAAACCTCTGCTTTTGTCGGATGTCTCATGCATTTTTTTCAAATGTTGCCAGATTTCGGCCGTTGTCTTGCAGGAAGGAATCTGTGGTAACTGATCATCAGTCACAGAGAGTTTGAGAAGCATAACAGCCTCTCGATTTCGATCATCAAACTTATCTTGATTGGCACCAGCTATACCAGGACTGAGCTCTTTGCCCAAAACGAGCTGGTCAAAATGCCTATATTCATAAATGGTCAACATTCTTTGTTTCCAGATGTTATAATTGGTGCCATTATAGCGCTGACTGCCTTCCAACATCATATTTGTTAGCGAGGCCATCTGCACGTTTCCCAAGACACAGAAAACAACAAAGGAGTCCGACATGGATTTCAATGCAGAGGCCTGTTGATCCAGACAAAATCTGACAGGTGCAAAAATTCCCCACGCTCAATAATTACGCCTGCATAAACATGTATTTGCATGTATTGAAAATACATGTCCAATTGGCAGCTTTTGAAAACGCTGAAATGGAAATGCCCTCGGCCCCAATTTTGTTCTTAGCTGCATTCAAGAAATGTATGACACGGTCCCTTGAGATAATATTCCAACACTTAGATTCGAAGATAGATTGCCCAAGAATAAGCTAACAAACCAGACTTCCATAGTGAGGCCACACGTCCAGCCTAGCAAGGTACAAACAAGTTCGAACTATGCAAAAAGGCACCACACGAGTTGATATCTATATATATATATATATATATATATATATAGGCTTGGTTCAGGACAAAAGGTGGTAGAAACTCAACCCACAGAGAGATTCAAACTTCACAAGTTCAGATATACACTAGCAAGAGGTACATGGCCAACAGAAAAATGAGGCAGCAACAACAATGGAGCAAATGACAAAACACGAATGCAAGAGGCTCGAAAATGTCCAGTGTAACCAACAGATGTTAGCGACTTTTTGCGTGCACGATACAGCAGAGGGCTGTCGTTTTGCCTAAAAAAAATTGGAGACTAAAGGTTATAAACCTCCGAAGCGTGAAAAAGAACCAGAACCCTCCGTACTTCGAAGGTCCCTGCGGACTAGAGGAATATTGCCGGAAGGTATCGGGGATTTGGGTAGTGATAGGCTGCCTGCTAAACCCCACAAGTAGACGGAAAATTCTCGCTCCAACCCCGCTTATCGCAGAAGAGAAGAAACGCCGGCGCGAAAGACTATAGCAGGGTAAAGGGCGTTCGAAGTCACCAGATTCTAACAGGCAAGCGAGCCGTCGAATGTGCGCACACGCTGGAGCCGACAATTAACAGAAAGGCATATCAGTGGCTGAGGAAAAAAAATTTGGGATGAAGTCGTCGCGGGACAGGGTGAAATTGGAATTTTTCAAACAATGAAAAAAATAAAAATTCGAAACAAAATAACTTGGCTCTGATACCATAATCAATGAATGAATTGAATTGATTTAAAATGAGTAATGAAACTCAATAAATAATATAAAAGTATTTACAGAAACAACAAGTCTCTACTAGGAAATAGAAACAAGAAGTTTCTAATAAGAAACTGCTAATAAGATCACCGACGATCTTATTTACATAAATGAGCATTAAATACTAAAATAACATTATTCTAATAATTTTTATAGCATGGGTTTCATGCTCAAGTTTAATTTGTTATAGGTGAAAACTCCCATTGTGAGCTTCTAGGTTTTGTCATAGAGTCAAGGTCATAAGAGTCAATGTCATATGTATTGGACTTTATTGGGCATTTTGTAACAAGTCAAAAGAATTTATTTTGAGTCAAAAGTGTCAAAATACCCCTCCAAGACCAAGTCGGCTTAGCAGTGAAGAAATCAGCCTAACTAGGGCTATTTGTCTTCCTTGAAAGCCTATATATAAGAGACCATTCAACCTCATTTGGACACTCACTTACTCATTTGATCAAGGAAGCAAGGACAAGAAGCAAGAAGGCAAATGAAGGTCTAGAAAGAAGAAGGAAAGACAAATTTTGATTTTTCCTCTCTATCTCTCACATGTGCGAAGGAGGCTAGGGTTTTTGCAGCTACAAGGATGAAATTTCTGAACTACAAGAAAAGGGACGAAATCTGAAGTAAATAAGTCAAGTTAATCATCTACAAGCCTTTGATCAAGAAGCAACCCAAGCGAAGGAAGGAGGAAGCCTAAAAGGCCCATAATCACCCACATGTGCGAAGTTGCATTAAATTGCTGGAGGGCTGAAGTTATAGGATTGCAATGAGGGATGAAGTTTGTTGCTGGGGGTCAAAGTTGTGCATTTGGAAGAGATTTGACTTGGTTTGACTTGGTGAAGAGAAGCACATCCCCAAGAAGGTTGACTTGGTCTTGGAATTTGTCATTTGAAGATTCTATAAGAAGAGAGGATATTTTTGTGGGTTTTCCTTTCTAGGAGAGGTATTGGCCCTGGTTAGAAGCCTACATCATGTCCATTTGTTCTATTGATCTTCATGTTTTGGTAGCTCTTTGATGATAAGAACACTATAATAGTAATAGAAGAAGAAGCTAATCATAAAGAAAAGCAAAAGAATATCACAAGCAGTTATCAAGTTAGAGAGAAACCACTTCAATTTGATCTCTATTGATTTTTCACATGGTATCAGAACTAAGGTTGACAAAGGGCATAATGAAGATCACTACATCCTTGAAGAAGTCATGGAAGTTCTCATTGAAGCAATTTTCTATGATATGACAAAACATCTCAAGCAAGGCATCAAAACATTTGGGGATCTCTTATTGTCTATCAAGAAATATATGATCAAGACATTCACTACAAAGAATTTGAATGGAGGACTATTCTTAGCTCTTACAAGTACTTTTGAAGATGACAACATATGGGTAATTAACAATGGAGCTTCTAGACATATGATAGGTGAACATGGACAGCTAAAGACCCTATCAAAAGGAATATCTTCTCATTCAGTCGAGCTTGGAGATAAAAAGAGCTATGCAATAAGAGGAATTGGATCAACCACATTGGAGCTAGAAGATGGAGGAAACATACTTCCAACAACATCCTATATGTCCTAGGTTTGAAGAAAAATTTACTTTCCATTTCTTATCTAGAAGATAAAGGAGATAGAATTGCTTTGTTGATGGAAAAGTTATGGTATCGGGTAAGGGCTCTACAAATTACTTACACCTCATTAAGGGAAAAGTTATGAAAAATCATTGGAATTCGTGAGGGTAGACTCTACAAATTACTTACACCTCTCTCTCAAGCCTTGGTTCACTTTGAAATCAATCCATGTGAATTTTCACATAGAAGGTTTGGACACCTTCATTACAAAATCTTACCATCTTTAAACTCAATGGTGAATGGCATCCCTGAATTAAAGGAAGAGCATGAAGGAATTTGTAAGGGATGCACATTAGGAAAATATGTGAAGAAACCTTTTGGAAGTAGTACTACAAGATCTAAGGAAATTCTGGATCTCATTCACTTTGATGTTTGTGGTCCTATGGCCACAAAATCCCTAGGAGGTCATTTGTACAATGTAACTTTCATTGATGACCACTTAAGAAAGACTTGGACTTATCTTCTTAAGTCTAAGGTTGAAGTATTTGATAAATTTCAAAAATACAAGATTGAAGTAGAGAATCTTACAGAAAGCAAGATAAAAGTGCTAAGATCTGACAATGGAGGGGAATACACATCAAAAGAACTCATTGCTTTCTGTAAGGAGGCTAGAATTAAGAGGAAGTTGATAGTTCCATACAACCCTGAACAAACAGAAAGAAAGAACTGTACAATTGAAGAATGTATTAGAGCTATGTTGCATGATCAAGACTTACCTCAATTTTTGTGGGGTGAAGCATCCAAAACAATAGTCTATATTCATAACCGAAGTCCTCATAAGATACTTGACAACATGAATCTTGAAGAAGTGTTTACTAGAAGAAAACCATTTGTCGATCATCTCTGAATATTTGGCTACCCTGTCTACATTCACATTCCAAAAGTTAAGAGGAAGAAATTGGATCCTACAAGCATGAAGGGCATATTTGTTGGTTACAGTGTCTTGTCAAAGGCATATAGAATCTACATCAAAGAAGGTCATCAAATTGAAGTAAGTAGAGATGTGATTTTTGATGATGAAGATTTACCAATATTTGAAGAATGTCCAAGGGAAGAAGAAGATACTATACCTAATTATGAAGAAGAAGTTCCCAATGAACCCGTGCAACAAGTCATAATCCGTGAAACTCGTAAGAGATTTGCTTGGTTAACATCTACTCTTCAAGAAGCAGAAGGACAAGCTGCAGCTAAAGGAACATTAACGGAAAGTAAAAAAGCCAAAAAGATATTCAGGGTATGCAGCGCATATGACAAAATTGATTGAAGTAGAACCATCCTCTTTTGAAGAAGCTGTCAAACATCAAGAATGGAAAGACGTTATGAAATAAGAATACCGATCTATAATGAAAAATGGAGTTTGGGAAATCGTTCCTAGGCCGAATGACAAATTTTTGTAACTTCCAAACAGCTCTAGAAGATCAAGCATGCAATAGATGGAAGCATTGACAAGTACAAAGCAAGGTTTGTGGCTAGGGGTTTCGACTATGAAGAAACATTTGCTCCTACAACAAGATACACAACAATAAGATCATTAATCTCTTTGGCAACAACTATGGGATGGAACATCCATCAAATGGATGCCAAGACAACTTTCTTGAATGGTACCATTGATGAAGAAGTATATATTGAACAACCCTTGGGATTCGAAGTACATAGTTAAGAAACTCATGTATAGTCTTAAACAAGTCCCGAGGGCTTGGTATGCTAGGATATCTACAAAGGATTGGTTTTTCAAGGAGTTCCACAGATCCAAATCTTTATATCAAAGTAGTGAAGTATGAACCAATGAACATTCTTCTATATGTGGATGACTTACTCATAACAAGCTTGGAAAGTCGTATTCAAGAATGTAAGAAACAATTGGCAACAAAATTTGATATGAAGGATGTAGGGCTTATGCATTATTACTTGGGGTTGGAAGTATAGCAGAAACTTGACGAAATATATCTAGGTCAAGGAAAGTATGTAATTAAGATGCTACAAAAGTTTGGCATGATGGATAGTAAACAAATGACAACTCCCATGATCACCAATTTGAAGTCGTTAAGAAGTTCACAATCAAGCCTTGTAGATACCACAAGTTATAGACAATTGGTTGGCTCTCTAATGTATCTTGTAAACACACATCCAAATATTTGTTTTGCAGTGAAATTTGAATATTCTCAGTCAATTTTAGATGGATCCTAGACATGAGTGTTGGATAGCAACCAAACATATATTGAGATATTTGTGAGGGACAATACATTGCTGCCTGAGGTATGATGGAAAGAACGATATCCAACTAATGAGATATACCAATTCAGATTGGGGAGGCAGTGAGACTGATGGAAGAAGCACTATTGGAGGATGTTTTAGCTTGGGATCCTCAATGATCTCATGGATGAGTAAAAAGTAAGAATCAATTGCTTTAAGTAGTGCTAAAGCTGAATATATTGCAACATGTGAAGTTGGTAGAGAAGCTGTTTGGTTAAGAAAGTGGCTCTGATTTGTTTAAAGGACCAGTGGACCCTACAATTATACATTATGACAACACAAGTAGCATAAGGTTGTGTGAAGACCCCATATTCCATGCAAGATCAAAGCATATAAACAACAAGTATCATTACATACGAAAATTGGTGCAAGATGGGGTGGTACAACTATAGTATATCTCCATCGATGAGCAGGTAGCTGATATTTTGAAAAAATCTCTTCCTAATAAAAAGCTTGTGTATTTAAGAAGCAAGCTTGGATTGGTTGATATTTCCTCCCTAGTTGAGAGGGAGAGATAGACACATCATTCTTGTCTTCACATTATGAAGAAAGAATAGAGGATTGGGTCAGCATCTGAAAACCGATACTCTTTGAGGATGAGGTAGGGCATCCAATAGGTAAGAGTAGTCGCAGAGGAGATTGCTTGAGGATGTATAATTCCAAGAAAGGAATGGTCCTAAAAGGACGAACCTTGTGAACATCTGGATGGGGTGTGTGCCTTGAGAGACAATGATGAGGGTGTTTATAAATCATTGCCTCACCAACATTGTGCTCTAATCTATTGGAGAGATAGAACTGTTAGTCAAGGCCTTGCTATATGACAATGCTGGTTAATATGATGATATGCTCTGATATAAGATGAAAAGATAGCTTATGAGATGGCTTACCAATCCAACTCTTCTTATGAGAATTCTTCAATATGAGAATGTCCTTGTACCATTGTTATTATGAATACCTCCCTAGTTAAGAGGGAGCATTGAAATTTGTAACTAGGTTCGGTCTTCATAATATTTTATGTACTCTTGATCTTATGTATTTGATGTTAAAAGAAAAAAGAAAAATTATTATTGTTATTTTTATAGCATGGGTTTCATGCTTAAGTTTAATTTGTTCTAGGTCAAAGCACCCATTGTGTGCTTCTAAGTTTTGTCATAGAGTCAATAAGTCATAATCATTATCATATGTATTAGACCCTATTGGTCATTTTGTAACAAGTCAAAAGAATTTATTTCAGTCAAAAGTGTCAAAATACCCCTCCAAGACCAAGTTGGCCTAGTAGTGAAGAAGTCGGCCTATTTAGGGCTATTCGTCCTCCTTGAAAGCCTATATATAAGAGACCATTCGACCTCATTTGAAGACTCACTTACTCATTCGATCAAGGAAGCAAGGACAAGAAGCCAGAAGGCAAGTGAAGGTCTAGAAAGAAGGAAAGACAAATTTCGATTTTTTCTCCTCTATCTCTCACACATGTGAAGGAGGCTAAGGTTTCTGTAGCTACAAAGACAAAATTTCTGAACTACAAGAAATGGGGCAGAGTCTAAAGAAAAGAAGTCAAGTTAATCATCTACAAGCCTTTGATCAAGAAGCAACCCAAGCGAAGGAAGGAAGAAGCTTAAAAATCCCAAAATTACCCACACATGCGAGTTGTAGTAAATTGCTGGAGGGCTGAAGTTGTAGTACTGCAGTGAGGGACAAATTTTGTTGTTGGGTGTCAAAGTTTGTTGCTGGGGGTCGAAGTTGTGCATTTGGAAGAGATTTGACTTGGTGAAGAGAATCACATCTTCAAGAAGGTTGACTTGGTCTTGGTCTTAGGTCTAAGGGTCTTGGAATTCGTCATTTGAAGATTCTATAAGAAGAGGAGATTTTTGTGGGTTTTCCTCTTTGGGAGAGGTTTTGGACCTGGCTAGCAACCTACATCTTGTGCCCGTTTGTTCTATTGATCTTCATGTTTTGGTAGTTGTTTGATGATAGGAACACTATAATAATAAGAGAAGAAGAAGCTAATCATAAAGAAAAGTAAAAGAATATCACAAGCAGTTATCAAGTTAAAGAGAAGTCATTTCAATTCAAGCCCTATTGATTTTTTAACACTTATAATATAGTGAGAACTTGCTCCAGATGTTGTAGATGCTCCTTCCATGTTTTACTATAGACTAGAATATCATCAAAGAACACTAACACAAACTTCCTTAGATATGGATGGAGTACCTCATTCATGGTATCCTGAAAGGTTGCTGGAGCATTAGATAACCTAAAAGGCGTTACCTTAAACTTGTAATGACCTTCATGTGTTCGAAAGGTAATCTTTGCTATGTCCTCTAACCTTATTTTGATTTGGTAGTATCCGGATCTCAAGTCCAATTTTGAAAAATATTTGGCTCCATGAAGTTCATTTAGCATTTCGTCGATAAAAGGAATCAGGAACTTTCTTTATTGTTATCTTGTTCAACCCTCAATAATCTACACATAGTCTAAATGATCTATCCTTCTTTCGGACTAGAACCATCGAAGCAACATAAGGGCTTCTACATTTTGTGATGATACCACACTTTGAAAGATCCTAGACCAATCTTTTGATTTCAATTTTTTGATGATGCAAATATCTTTATGGGTTGATGTTGACAGGGTTTGATCCAGACTTGACTTCAGTTATATGCTCAATTTCTCTTTCAGGAGGCATATGTAGTCGGAAGATCTTGGAATATCTTCTTGTGCTTTTGAATTAACTCCTGAACTTTAGGTGGTTCTTCTCTAATCAATTTTGAAGCCAACATTTCCATCAAATGACGTTGCACTATATATGTTGGTGCTCCTTTTCGGATCAACTTCATCATCTGGTAGGATGATATAATTTGATTTTGAGGTTGTTGAAAACCATATAACTTATATTTCTACCCCTCCCATCTGAACTTTATAAATTGCTTTTGATGGTTGGCGAAGTAAGTGCCTAAGGTTTGAGGCCATTGGATACCTAGGACCACATCCACTCCTCCAAGCGGTACTCTGTAGAACAGGGATTCCAGATTGTAGTCCTAAATCTGCAATTCGACCTTGTGGCATGTTTCTACTTTTTCGATTTTCTTTCCATCTACCACCATCACTATCATATTAGACATTGGATATGTGAAAATGTTGAGCTGTTTTACAAGATATTTCTTTTTAACATGCCCTTTTAACTTCAAGGTCTGGGGCTGGGATATTCCTTCCATAGCTGATAACAACACTTGCGAAATGTTTTCCCTGTCTGATTTTGGAGAAAATTGTGGAGAATCTTCAACTTCTTCTATGTTTGATTCTTCATTATTTGAATCATTGGTTGCTTCACATTTATATAGGTTCTTGGTCTCCTTTCCTTTAACACATTTATGTCTAGAACCCCATTTTTCGCCACAACGTTTGCATTTACCCTCTTTTATTCTTTTACCCCTCCAAATTAGATTTTCCTCCTTCACGTCGCTGTGGTGGAACGTACTTTGTATTCTCCACGTTAGAAGTTTGGGGAAACCTTCATCTTCAATATACTCTTTTAACTTTTGGCAGTGGTATTCTTTTGAACTTCTTTTTTGCAACTTTTGCTTTCTATTTTGCTTCTTTTATAGATGTAATGCATTTTTTGAGTGTTTGTAAATATAAGGTGACTTATGGAGTAAATATAAAAAAATGTTTTATTTGTTTACCATACCTCTCGTTTATTTATATTTTTATTAATTTACCATGCCTCTTTTACAAATATGGTATTTGGCCCATAGGATTCACTTAAATAAAACCTCTTTCTTGAGCCTTCATAAATAGAAGGAGGGTTATGGACTAAATATAAAAAGAGATTTTATTTATTTACCATACGTCTAGTTTATTTATATTTTTATTTATTTACCATACATTTTGAGTAGGTATAAAGAGATGTTTTATTTATTTACCATACCTCCACTTTACTTATATTTTTACTTGTTTACACCCTTGCATGTATATAAGGTGACTTATGGAGTAAATACAAAAAATATTTATTTATTTACCATACCTCTCATTTATTTATATTTTTATTAATTTACCATACCTCTTTTATAAATATGGTATTTGGCCAATAGGATTCGCTTAAATAAAACCTATTCCTTAAAATTAGGGCGAATTGAAGGTTGTAAGTCCTAATTTCAGGGGCTAAATTTACCTTTTCTACCCTCTCCCTTAAAATAAGGTGGGGTATTTGAGGTGATTTTTAGAAATGTACTATGATACAAAATATTTTCCCACTAAAAATTTAAAACCCCTTAATTTCACCAAAGGGTGAACATTCGCCCCTAAAATTTTCCATGAATCCAACACACTCTCATTTTTAATGAGCTATAGAAAGGAGTGTGTGTTGGAGAAGGAGACAAAGCGCCAGTCCAGCCTACCTTAGACAACGAGCTCGTCATTTGGGAAAATAAGAACAACATAGCCTATGCATTGGTTGCAGCATCAATGAGTGAAGAGGTGAGTTGACACATTACACCATTTTCAAATGCATTCAAAGCCTTACAAAAGCTAAAAGAACTCTATGAATCACACTCTGCACTTGAAGTTCTTCAACTTATGATTAAACTCTTCACCCTTGAATTACAAAATAATGATCCTCTTGCTCTTACATCCAAAGTAAAATCTATAATGCATGATATCAAAGTCACTAAGGTTGAATTGGATATTTCTTTGATTGCTTTTCTCAAGGCACTTCATCCTACTTACTCCAATTATAATGAGTCGTTGCAAGCAAATGGAAATCTCAAAGATATTACCTTTGATACCCTTTTGAAAAAAATTGCTGAAAGAGAAAAAGATTTTGGAAAGAAGACAGCCCCTGAATCTTTTGAAGAGGCTATGTGCCTTTCTCATAAAGAAAAGAATCTTGCCCAAGATTCTTCCAGAGGAAGAGGTGGTCGAAGACGAAGAGGAAGATATGTCAGAGGCAGGGGGCAAACACTCTTAAGGAGAGAAGTCAGATTTGAACTACATACACTGCAAGAGAAATGGACCACATGATGCCTCCACATGCAAGTTACCTTAGGACAAAATTGAGCAGCAAAGAAACCAACCCAAAGGTAAAACTAATGACACAGAAAAAGGTAAAGCACCTGAATCCATTCATTATGTTGTGGCACAATGTAATATTGGAGTAAATTAAGACTTATTTAATGCTTCACTTGTTTCTTCGAAAAAATATTGGTTTCTTGATTCAGGAGCATCTTGCCACATGACTCATAGAAAATATTTTTTTTAAGAATTTACTGACAATGTTGATGGAGTAGTATACTTTGCAGACCAATCAAAACTCAAGCCATTAGGGTTTGGCACAATCAGGCTTAAATTACCTAGTCTTCCAAACTTTCTTCTGCAACATGTTCTATATCTCCCACAGCTGAGGAGAAACTTGCTGTCCTTGGTCCACATCGGTAAGAAAAGTCACTTCATTCATATGTTTGATGGCAATTTTGAGGTGAGAAAAGCATCTGACCACTCACTTGTCATGAGAAGGATAGAAGAATAAGGGCTCCTCAAGCTGTAGGGTACCTCTTCTCGTGCACAACATTTCTCATACAATTCTCATTATGAAGAAGGTACACTTCCATCAAGTTTATTACGGCATGCTAGATTTTGACATTTGAACTATGACATCTTTTGCTTGTTGAAGAAAAATGGTGTTACTCGTTTGCCTACAATTCCTAGGAAACTTAAGCAATGTGATGCTTGCATTCTAGGAAAGCTTAGAAAACAGTCCTTTCATGATTCACACTCCAGAACACATAGAAAACTTGAACTCATTCGTTCAAATTTTTATGGCCCATTTCTTGTTCCTTCTGCAAATGGAAATAAATATATGATGACATTTATTGATGACTACACTAGAATGTGTTGGGCTTCTTTATTGAAGAACAAATCTAATGCTTTACAAACATTCAAGAACTTTCGTACATGGATTCAAAATAATGAAAAATCTCATATTGCCTCTATTCGCACTAACAATGGAAAAGAATACACTTCAAATGAATTTGAAAACTATCTTCGTCAACATGAGATCCAACATAAAACAATTGTGCCTTATAATTCCCAATAAAACGGTGTAGTTGAAAGAATGAATAGGACAATCTTAAATATGGTACACTCCATGTTGTTCTTCAAAAATGTTAAAATGATGTTTTGGGCTGATGCAGTTCTATGTGTTGTATATATAGAGAATATATGTCTATCTAATGCTATCAAAAACAAGACTCCTTATGAAATGTGGTATGGGCACATTCCTTTGGTAAAGCATCTCAGGGTCTTTGGCTCCACTTGCTATGCCTTAATATTAAAGGTACATAGAAACAAACTTGGTGCAAGAAGTCGTAAGTGTATCTTCCTAGGGTGTCCAAACACCTCCAAAGCATATTGTCTCTATGATGAAGTCAACAAAAAGTTTGTTGTATCTAGAGATGTAATCTTTCTTAAATAATCCAAAATTGACAAAGTTGTTGAAAGGCAACTTGATCGCTTGGATAGATTCACAAATGAAAAATCATTTCAAGAATTTGATAATCAGATTCCACAACTTAAAGGGGGGATTCCTATACTAGATCAATCTATGGAATCTTCCCCTAAAGCACTCTCTCCCCTACATGAAACTCCAACAACGAATGATAATTTGAGTGATGTGATTGACAAAATTGGGAGACTCAATATTGATTCAATCCCAACACAATCAATAGAGTAACCTGAACCATTTGAGGAAGGTCGCCCAAAGTGGTTGACAAAGACACTTGAAAATGTTCATCCTGATGAGGTTAGAAAGAAAAGAACTAGAAATTCAAACTGGAAAAATGGAGGTAATGTAGATGAATCTGATTCACCTCTTGATATGGATGTTTCTTATGATTATGAATTCAATTTGTCTACATATTTTGAACCAAATTCCTTCAAAGAAGTTGCTTCTCATGCTGAATGGAGAGAAGGAATGCAAAAGGAGTATGATGCCCTGATAAAGAATGGCACTTGGAAGCTTGTTGATCGTCCATTGGGAACTAAACCAATTGGCTGCAAGTGGGTCTACAAGAACAAGTATAAAGTTGATGGCTCACTTGACAAGCACAAAGCCAGGCTTGTAGCAAAAGGTTTTGCATAGAAGGAAGGGGTCGATTATGAGGGAAATTTTTCCCCCACAACAAAATGGGCTACCATCTGAACACTCTTTGCACTAGAAACTAAGAATGGTTGGAAAGTCCATAAAATGGATGTAAAAACCATTTTCTTGAATGGAGATCTAAAAGAAAATGTTTTTATCTCCCAGCCTAAAGGATTCGTTGTGAAAGGACATGAACATAAAGTATGCAAACTTGTGAAATCCTTGTATGGCCTCAAACAAGGACCATGAGCTTGGTATGAAAAATTGATTGATCATCTTCTGACACTCAATTTCGAACACTATGGTCTTGATGATGCAACTTTGTTTGTCAAGAAAATTGGAAAAACGGTTGTATATCTTGCGGTATATGTAGATGATCTTTTGATGATAGGGAATAATGAAAACTACATTGTATCCATGAAGAAGGATTTCAAAAAAGGTTTTGAAATCACTGATTTGGCCTATGTTCATTACTATCTTGGTATTGAAGTAACTCAACATTTGAAGTCCATATTCCTTTCTCAAAAGAAGTACATTCGAGATTGGTTGAATAGGTTTGGCATGAATGAATGCAATCTTTTGACTACTCCAATGGAACAAAACTTAAAGCTCACATCCATTGAAGGAAAAGAATTTGAGGATGCAACAAAGTATAGACAGCTTATACGAAGTCTCAACTACCTAACTACTACCAGACTAGACATTTCGTTTGCTATTGGAATCCTCTCCAAATTTATGCAAAAGCCTTGTGAGGGACATTGGTCTGCTGCAAAAAGAGTTTTGAAGTACTTGAAGGAACTTAAGACTTTGGAATCAAGTATACATAGGTGGGCTACTTCAGCTTGATTGGATACTCTGATTCAGACTTCGATGGAGACAAAGAAACTGGGGTATTTACTTCAGGTTATGCTATGGGTCTTGGATTAGGATTTGTCTCCTGGAGATCACACAAACAATCAGTTCTAGTAGATTCCACAACAGAGCTATAATATGTGGTAGTAGCTAAGGCAACAAAAGAAACTGTGTGGCTCAGGAAAATTCTTGAAGATTTGCGAGTGAAACAAGTACAATTGACTCCACTCATGATTGACAATACCTCTGCAATAAATGTGGCCAAGAACCCAAAGTTCCATGATCGAACAAAGTACATCAATACTAAATATCATATAGTTCGACATCATGTTGTGGCCAAAACAATCCATCTCTACCATTGTTCCACTAATGAGCAAATTGTAGACATCTTCACCAAAGCACTTGGAAGAGAAAAGCTTGAAAGATTCAGAACGATGCTTGGACTCATCAACATCCCTTCGGATTAGGGGGGAATGTTGATAGCTAATCAAATGGATTAGGTGTATAATTGTAATTAATGTAAATAAATAATAGAGAATATAGAGATTCATCGGGAGATGAACCGAATAGTCGCTCCCTCTTGTATATAATAATGAACAACCTGAATGAATACTATAAGTTTTTATTTGAGGAGTTACCTCCTGGTCTAAAAATTTCTACTGCAATCTAAGAATAGGTACTTAGACACATCATTCAATGTAAAGCAACATATAATGCAATAACAAAATTGAAAGAGCTTCATGATTCACATTCAGAATTGGAGATAATTGAGTTGTTATTAAGGTTCTTTAATCTAGAAATGAAAGATAATGATCCATTAAAACTTGCATTTGAAATTAAATCCATCAATCATGAAATTTAATATTTTGGAGTTAAATTTGATCTACAACTTACTGCCTTTATAAAATCCCTTTACCCTAGTTATTCACACTACTTGGAATCTCTCCAAGCTAGTGGGAAGTTAAAATATTTAGATTTTCAAAAAATTAGTAGGAAAAATTGCAGAGAGAGAGAAGGCCTTTTGGAAAGAAAGAAACCTTACACAATACTAATACTGAAACATCATGTCTTGCTCAAAAATACCAAAAATCTCAAGAGGAATCAATAAAGAGTAGTAGAGGATGAGATAGGAGGAATTATAGAGGCAAGGGGGGATAATCAAGGAGATAAATAACAGAATGATAAAAAAAGAAATTTTTTGATAAAACAACTATAAAATACATTAAATGTGGTAAAATTGGACATAATGCTGCAAATTGTAGAGTTCCCTAGGTGAAAATTAATGAAAGAAGTCAAAACATTGTTGAAAAGAAAGATCAACTAATTCCAAAAAAGGATAGTCTTATGAGAATGCACATTATGTTTTTTCCCATTTTAATTTTAATATGGAAGATATATCTAGTACCTCATTTTATTCATGGCATGATAGTTGGATTTTGGACACAGGTGCGACTTGTCATATGGTCTTCAGAAGATATTTGTTTGAAAATTTTAGTGATAATATTGATGGAGTAGTGTATTTTGCTGACAAATCTCAAATCAAACCATCATGGATTGACTCTATTCAATTAAAAATTCTCAAACTTATAGATTATACTTTAAATGATATTCTTTACATTCCACTGTTTCAAAGGAATTTATTATCTCTTATACAAATAAGATAGTAGGGACATTCCATACACATATTTGATGGTAAAGTGGAAATTCAAAGAGAAACTAACAATGGTACTGTAATGACTAGTGTGGAAGAAGATAAATTATTAAAGTTGAAAGGTATGTCATCTGTTGCATTAAATACTAATTCATTTAGTCTAGCAAAATGATACTTTTTCATCAAGTTTATTGTGGGATTCTCGCTTTGGTCATATTAATTATGTAAGTATTAGAATTATGAGATGGTAGAGGATTTAGGGACTTCCAATATTTCCAATAAAATTGACTCCATGTAATGCTTCCATAGAGGGGAGGCATTACAAATGGTCTTTTCAGAGCTCTAATTCTAGAGCTTTAAGGAAATTAATTCTCATACACTCAGATTTATGTGGACATATGCCTATTGCAACTGCTAATGGGAAAAAATATATACTAGATTTTATTAATGATTATTCAACGATGTGTTGGGTCTATCTTGTTAAAGAAAAATCACAAGTTTTTGATATGTTTAAAAAAATTCATCTCTTGATTACAAATGAAGCTCAAATTAATATAGGTACTATAAGAATTGATAATGGGGAGAATATACTTCACATGTTTTTGAAATATATCTTTAAGATAATGGCATCAAACTCTAAACTACAATACATTATAATCCACGACACAATGGTGTTGTAGAATGAATGAACAAAACACTTCTTAATATGGTTAGATCAATGATGTTTTTTAAGAATGTAAAATTGATGTTTTGGGGAGAGGCAATGATCTGTGCAGCTTATATTAGAAATCAGTTTCCTTCCTTTATCATCAACAATAAAACTCCATATGAAATGTCGTATACTCGTCTTCATGTTATTCAACATTTCAGAATTGTTTGTTCTCAATGTTATGTTTTGATTCCAAAACAACAAAGAAACAAGTTGAGTGCAAGAAGTAGAAAATGTATATTTTTGGGGTATTCATGACTTCTAAGGCATATATATTGTATGATGAAGATAATAAGAAGTTTATTTTGTTAAGAGATGTAGTTTTTCTTGAATCTGATAGAGATACACCCGTCATTGATAGGAAACTTAATCAGTTCGAGAAGTTTGTGTCTAAGAAGTTTTATTATGAATCAGATGACATTCTTCCACGTCCTGAAGGGGGTATTACCATTTTAGATCAGTCTATGGATTTTCCTTGTAAATTTCCTCTAAACGGTGATAATAGTTTTGCTGTTGAAGAAAAATTGGATGATAAGAGTGTTTCTGTAGGGACAACTGGGACAATAATAGCAAGAATAGAGAGTAGAAAAGAAAGTAATGAAGACTTTGTTTCACAATATGAGAAAATTCCTTCACAACCTCTACGAAGATCAACTCGTATTAGAAAATTTCTAAGGAAATATGATGAGTTTAAGACAAGGAGTTCTTCAGGTAACTATTATCATGATTGTGAATTTAATTTTTCTATTGATTGAACCTACCTCTTTTGAAGAATCCGTTAGTTATGATCAGTGGAAAGATGCAATGCAAAAGGAGTATGATGCCCTCATAAAAAATGGCACTTAGAGGTTGGTGGATCCTCCTGTTGGCATCAAATATATTGGTTGCAAATGGGTTCATAAAACTAAGTACAGAGCTAATAGCTCACTTGATAATAACAAGGAAAGACTTGTAGCAAAGGGATATGCATAAAAAGAGAGTCTTGACTATACAAAGACATTTTTTTCCTACAACTAAGTGTGGCATTATTAGAAATTTGTTTGCTATTGCATCTTAGCCAAGGATGGAAAATTAATCATATGGATGTTAAAACTACTTTTCTTAAATGGGGATTTGAAATAATATGTTTACATGTTTCAACTAGAAGGTTTTTCCATCAAAGCCAAAGAAAAAAATGTATGCAAATTAATGAAGTATTTGTATGACTTGAAACAAGCATTGTGTGAATGGGATGAGAAACTAACGGAACATCTTCTTAAGTTGAATTATAAGAATCTTGACCTAAATGATGCAACTCTTTTTGTTAAGAATGTTGGAAGATCAATTGTTTATCTAGTTGTCTATGTTGATGATTTGATGATAACAAGAAACAATGGTTAATATATATCATCTATTAAGAAGGAATTGCAAAAGGTTTTTGATATGACAGATTTAGTTTTACTTCATTATTATCTTGGAATTGAACTTGATCAAAAACCTCAACATATTTTTATCTCTGAAAAAAATATGTTGGAAATTTATTGAACAAATATGGTATAATGGATTGTAATCATGTTGCTACTCAAATGGAACAAAATTTGAAATACACTTCAGAAGACGGCAAACCATTTGAAGATCCAACAAAGTATAGACAACTTGTAGGAAGTTTGATTTATTTATTTACTACACATCCTGATATAACCTTTGTTGTTGGAATACTTTTGATATTTATGCATCAACCTTGCGAGGGGAATTGGGTAGAAGAAAAAAGAATTCTGAAATATTTAAAAGCAACCCAAACATATGGCATAAAATATTCCAAATTTTTAGACTTCCATCTTGTTGGTGATTCGGACTCTCATTTTGATGGAGATAGGGAGAATGTGGACTCTACTTCTATTTATTTGATGAATCTTGGATTAGTAGTGATCATTTGGAGATCACACAAGCAATTTGGTCTGACTGATTCTACCACCAAATTAGAATATGTTGTAGTAGATCAAGCTATAAAAGAAATCATTTAGACTTGAAAAATACTTGAAGACTTGCAGGAAAAACAAAAAGCTTCAATTCATATATTTGTCAACAACTCTTCTACAATTTAATTGGCCAATAGTCCAAAGTTTCATGATTGAAGCAAACATATCAACACCAAGTATAATTTGATTCAACATCATGCAGAGGCCAAAACAATTCATCTGAAACAATGTCCAACTTTAGAACATAGTGCAGATATGTTGGGGCATGAAAAGTTTGAAAAAATTAGACCTTTACTCGGCATGTCAGATGGCCCTTCAAATTAAGGGGGAAAATGTTGAATAATCCTTCGGGATTTTGAATATAATTATAATTAGGACACATATTAGGCATTTCTAGTTATGGAGGCATAACTGTCTCCCATCAAATTTGATTGTATAAATTATATCTCAGTATACTATCTTTTTATCATGAAGTTCTTCAAGCACTTGTAACAGCGACGAAAGGTGCTTTCCATCTCAGTATGGAAGAGATGTTGATGTGTCTTGTCCTATCTTGTTAAACATTTTGATTCAGTCAAATTACATAAAATTAAATAAAAAATAAAATTTTGAAAAATAGAAAAATAATAATAATAACTATAATTATTATTAAAAGATTTTTGAGTGGGTCAAATTAGATAAAACTAGAATAAAATAAAATGATATAATTAATAACTGAGGAGGAGCTCTATGTGTAACATAATGTAATGTAAAAAAATTTAGTCTGGGAAAATAAAATAAAAATAAATAATTGTTCTCCATGTTGGTAAAGGTGTTGTGATGTAATGTAAGTTAAACATTTTAATGAGTCAAAATAAAATAAAACAAAAATAACCAAATAAAAATGACCCATAGTATTTACCAATGGTAGTGAGATCCTATGGTATTCATGTGAATTATAACCTGTTTAAGGAGGAAATTAAATCGACTAGATATGTACGATCCTTGTATACCCGTGCCTCATATTGACCCTTGCGTACCCTTGCCTCCTAAAAACATGATATTCAGTTGCATCCGAACCTCAATGAACTCGTTGATTTATACATTTGCAATAGAAGGTAAACAAAATTAGTAAAACTATAACTTATTTGAGAGAAATATTATAACTTTAATTTAAAGAGTACTAATCTATTCAATGATATAGGTCAGATGTGTTTGGATAAAATTAAATTTAGTTATGTCTTTTCTATATTATTTAGGATTTTTAATGAAATTAAATCTTTTAAATTACAAGAAATTGAATCAAAGCCTTGATATTGGGATCCAAATACGATCAAGGTTAACGGATACCGTTTAATGATGATGCATTTTGTGGCCATTGAGGAGCCTCAGGGGCTAAACGCTCCTCTCGAAAATTTAGGTTTTAATGTTTTTTAAGAGTTACAATGAGGGTAAGATGAGTTTATGTCATTTGAATGAAAGTGAATCAATTTTCATAGACAAATTTTTTTTATTTATAAATTAGCATAGACATGGAAAATGCTACATCTATTTTATTTTCACATATAATTTTTCATTATCTATCTTAATTTAAATGCTTAAAATTCATCCTTATAGATTTAATATATAATTTTCTTAAAAGCTTAAAATTGGGAATAAAGAGAATATAAATTTAATAGGTAATATTCAAAATTTGTACTTTAAATAACTAATATTTTATTTTTAAAATTTATAATTAAAAATAAAGAGAATATAAATATAAAATTCCATATTCAACATTATTAATTTTAAATATTTTTTTTTAATTTTTAATTTTATTTTAATTAATATTCTTTTTCTTCATTAGAGTGTGTAAATAAATATATGGATTAAAAGCAAAACTGAGGTAAACACTCAATATAATTTTTTATTTTTTTCGTTGTGGTTCATGGACACCCTGGTTAATGGGTGGTGTTACGTCCACGGAAAAAACTGGGTTGATCGACCCCGAAGGGAATCTAGACCCATAGCCCAGTAGTTAGGCCTAACACCAAGGGCTTTAGGGAGAATGGACCCTGTGACCTCCCGATAGCAAGGCACTGATTTTGACCATCTGAGCTAACCCTTGGGGCTAATATAGATATAAAATTTATATTTAAAGTTAGAACTTTAGTAGAAGGTTGGTGCCTATAAACAATTATAAAGATAAGTTTTATGGTTTTGTCTCACAAAAATTTTCACAATAAATTTTTTATATTGTGAATTGAATTCACATGCATTTAATGTTTTTAAGTTAATGAATGAATGCTGAATACTTATTACAAAAAGAAAAAAGAGATCTTGTATTAATTCAACTCCTTTCTCAGTATAATTATCAGTTGAATATGTTCTAAGACATAAAACCTAAGCTTCCTCTTATGCTTATGTCTATGGTCTCAAGATCCTTTGGTTCTCAAAACATCTAAATGGTCCCAAAATATCCCCACGTAGAAACACAATATATACCCAAAATTTTGCTCAATATCATTGGCTACTATTTTAAAATTAGTCTTTGAATTTAATTATTAAGTTCACAAATAATATTTATTTTCCAATAAAATATATATACATGGTATAGATAAAAATTTGTTTTCAATAATGTGGATGACATATTATAAAACATATATTTTACTTATTACTAAAGTTTTAAACATTAAGGTTTATTTTCTCAATATTATGTTATTATGAGTTTCATGAATTAGAACTATTTTCTCAAAATACTATATTGTAATGAATTTTATAAACCAATGTAGATTCATCTAAACTCCAGATTTATCAAGGGTCGAGATGCCTGCTCAAGAGATATAGTCTTTAGAGAGAAAAAAGATGTAGCCGAAACACTGTAAATGTCAAAAAGCATGTGGACCATAATAAAAGTAAGTTGAGATATGGCTATGTGGTGCGTTTCAATCACTCATTCCAAGTTGTTGTTCAAGTGCCCAGACTCTCCAACTCATGCTAAGATTATCCATGGAGAGGTTGCCCTATCCAAAGGAGAAATAGATCAATTTCTTGCTATCGATCCCTTATGAAAAAAATGGAGGTGCAAACCTCTTTCTTTAGTGGAAAACATGATGAAAGGTATGCACCTCAAGAGCTTTCAAATAATATATTGTAACAAATTTTATAAATGAGTGTAGATTCATCTAAACTTCGGATTTATCAAGGGCCAAGATCCCTCAAGGTACAAACATTTTTTTGAGTGCAAAATTTGAAAAAAAAATTGCAATTCAAGAAATTTAATCTCTCGACTTTTAATAGATCCCAAATTTAAATAAATTTATACTATTAAAACAATACAATACCACCTTCCAAAATTCTTAATTCCTAATATTTTAATGAGTTACCTTGATGATGCTTTGGTCCCTGTCGTTTACGGGAACGGTAGGATGAAGTAAGTTTATCAAACATATGGTAAAAGATGAGTCGCATTAAATGTGAAACTATTACATTAGTTTTCAATGTTTTTTCTTCATAATGTGATTAGTTTATGCACGATAGAAAGTTGTATCAAATTTGGTGTTTTTGGTACCATCACGATAAATTATGGTACACAATTAATTAACGTTTGTTGCAGTGTATTAAAGTGGGTGTCTTTGGTTAAAAGAGGATAAATATGGAACTAATTTTATAATAATTTTTTTTTTAAAGATGCGAGTCCTTTACATTTTTATCTTAAATAAAATATATATATTTAAAAATAATATAAATTATTTATACAATTATAATTATTAATGATAAGTTCTTAAAGACTTACATTAGTTGATAATAAAGTGCGTTGTTAAGGAAATTCCATATCTTATTCGTGTCCTAATATGTGTGCCAGGTTGGGAAGGTGAGCATCCACGTCAAGATTAATAATAAGAAAAATCTATATATTTTATTATAAAATGTAATATATTAGCAACATTTTAAGTTTTTTTTTTTTTTTATACTATAAATAATAATGCATATAATTTCAAAATGGATTATATATATATATATATTATGAGATATGAAAACATTTTTCATGTTATTGGCTTGTCATTTGTGAAATTAAATTAGTAATACAAAAGCAATGCTTATGTTCATATCATCAATGAATATCACATTCACTATTCAAAACTGATAAAATGTTTGATAATGTGCAAGTTAAAATATTAAAACAAAAAATTATTTTCCCAAATACAAATGTCCTTGTTGCACTTACAACAAGGAAATATACTAAAAGTATTAACATGTTCTATACATGGAGAATCCACTTGAGTAGTGGTAGGAATTTCAATATCCTCCCTAAAATCAGATAATTTGAAGTTAGCTAATTTCATGTTTACAATTGGAAGATTGCCATCGTGTTTTTGTAGTTTTTTTTAAACCTTATCAATACATAGAAGAATTTATTATTGGGTCTTCGACCTGTCTACTAGAACTTCCCCCGTAATATTTTTCAATTTCTAATAAACATATATTGTTTGTAGATAATATGTATGTTAGGTGCATGTGTTACCAGTCTCAGGAATCCAACTATTATCCTCTTTGTAGATGTTTGCATCATAAATGAACCTCATTTTTTCCTCAAGATTCATCCTCATCTTGTTGCATTTCTCTACAAAATTTTCGAATTATCATTGTTGTGTAAATAACAATAGAACGATGCACAACTGAACACTTTGCAACAATTTGAGGTCTTGGTAAGGAAGCAGGTTGGGTTCCTCAACGATCCCTCCAAACTAATGGTTGATGAATTCTAGGTATCTAGAAGGGATTTATAAAGCAAGGAAGGACAATATGTAGAGAGGCCACCATAAACCTAGTCAAGCCTGGGTTATAGAGAAGGGAGGAGGAAAACCACTTTAGAAAATCAAAATATAAAACAAACATTTGCATAGACAACCACACATAAGCCTCAAAATGGAGTTGAGATAAGAGGATGAGGCCTTCATATACAAAGTCAAATGGATTATAGTTAGAGAGGGTTAAAAACTAAAAGATAAATTTATAACTAGAAGATCAAACACAGTGGAGTCTTGGTTACATAATAACAAACCTATGAGGTAGCTTAAGCATCATATTCCAAGCATAATCATAAAAAGGAGGGAGATGTTTTTTCTCACTCACTTTCAAGTGAAATTCCAATTTTTAAAGGTCTGAGGGAAATAACTAAGACATGAGAATTGATATGTCCACAACCATTATCAATTATGATGTTCATCACTATAAAACTAGCTATCGCATGCCTTAACTTTCCTAGATTATCTTTCTTGAGCCAAATTTTGAAACAATATATAAAAATTACCTCCCAAATCATTCCATAGTACATATAATACCACAAAAACTAGAGAAGCCATGCATCAAATGAATAATAATACTAACTTTTCCCTAGTTTCACACTTGATACCAACCCCTCCACCATCATTACGAGGACACGACAGAGAGTATAAGAACAAGAGAATAGGATCTTAAAGGCCATCAAAGTACCAAACCACCACCACATTTATTTTACCCACAATAAATTCAATTGCATGTAACCCCAAAAAATATAGATGCCAATTATGTCAAGTGGGTCGTCCCATGCCCCCACTATCCCTTAAATAATCGTTGTTCATTATGGTAAAGTGACACCTCCCATGGAAATGAAAGATCCTGAGATGTTATTTCTTCATATTGATTTCCTATAGACTCAAATGTTATTTAAAACATTTTTTATCATGTACAACTTGGCTAAAGTAGTTTCCTTTATTAGCCAATCTAGCTACCATTTTTTTCTCTTTCTTCTAACATGAATAAAATTACCTTTGGAATTTATAAGAGAGGATATTTGACCCTTTGTAAACTTCCCTCCAAACACCACTAGGATGAGACCTTTGAGGGTGATGATCTGTGTTGGATTTTTTTTTTTCCATTTGAATTATCATTTGTGTTGAGCTCCTTCTAGAATGAGGCTTCTACATTTTTTTTTAACGACCACCTGGAGGTCGAACTCCAAAGCCAACTTAGATATGCAACATAGATATGGATAATGTTTCCTTCATAATTTTTAAAAGCCTCTCGAATACTTCTAGGGCTATGAGCTCCTTTGGAAGCCTAAACAAGGTTTAGATTTATGGAGCCAACGATAGGTAGACTCCAGTTGCTAGGGCTACTAAATCTATGAATGCTAGTCAAAATAGAAGAACAAGAGAAAAATGAGCGATATTCAAGGAGTTAAAATTTACACTTTCGTGAGAGTTGCAAACCAAATATTAAAATGACCAATTACATGCCAAAATAACATCTTTGACACCCTTAGTAATTATTTCGCACACAATTTTTCTTGGGGTAGAATAGTTTTAAAAATCCTTTTATTTTGTTCATTCCAAATCTCCCATAGTATAAATACAAGAAGAAATTTCCATGCTCTACTCAAAATCAGTTGAATAAAGGTTAAGGATCACTCTCGAATCATGGATTTTAAATATTCTCTAGACCTACTAGACTAAAAAAAGAGTTGTTGTTTTATCCCATATCAAAGAAGAATAGGGCATACGTTATGAAGGTTCTCAAGTGTCTCCATCCTAAAGAATCATAGATGTTGGGATAGGGTCCCTAGAGTCAGTTTTAGGGTTACTTAACCCAATTTTTGTAGAAGTTTTTGTAAAAGATGTAAATTCTCTGTGAAATGTGGATGCGGAGCGCGCAGGTAGATAGGAGTCAAAGGGATCTTAGCCCCTTGTTTGCATAACTAGATAGGTTAGTTTTGAGATTCACCGATGGTCCGCGGACCATGGTATTGTATTGAAAAAAGCTATATATAGTTGAGTCATAGTGAGTCTAAGAAGTAACAAAACGTAGTGAATTCAAGATAAAAATTGTTTTGGGCAAGTGCTAAAGCAGGAAGGCTCTACTTCATGTACTTAAACGAAAGGGGAAGGCTCCTGCAGCTAAGTGCACAGGAGGCCTTGGTATGTACGTAGCTGAGTGCATGGGCCCCTGTAGCTAAGTGCACAAGGTGAAATAGTCTGTAATCTAAACATTGAAGATAACTAAAGATTGATTTTGAAGAATTATCTTGCAATCTAAGCAATATTGTTGATTATGTTTATGTTATGATTTGTCACTTATAATGTGTTTTCTATGGAATAATGAATAAATGTTGCGTTAAACCACTGAATCTATCTTATTTGTGCATGACTTAAGTAATTGTCTATTTTCGTGGAGATAAGGGTTACTTTTGTTATGATTTCGGATGGATTCATAGATCTGTGTGAAGGCAGATCTAGGGTTACTGATTAATGTGCGAAAGTGGATAATATGCCTGCTTAAGGTCTGCAAAGATTATTCCTAGATCTTCACGAAGTTCTAGAAGCCAGTTTACTCGAATTAAGTAACGAGCCCTAGAAGGATATTGATCTGCACAGAGGTAGATCTAAACTATAGGAGCCAAGCCTACTTATGAAACTGTCTCTAGATGTAGAAACCTGGTTCTAGCATCCCCCAATACTACTTCAGGTGAGACTGAAGTCTATGTTATGCATTTTGTTACGAAAGGGCCAACATTTAGGGTCTTTTTGGTTGACGAGAATAACTATGAACATGGGTCATGCCCCCTTAGGGCAAGAATAGATGGTAGTAGGAAGGTCCTTGGAAACCATTTTTTTGAAGCTTTTTGCATGGAATGGATTTATCGCATAGAAGTAATAAAAGAGGGGGAGATTTTTAGCTAAATTTGTAGCTTTAAAACCTTATTCCAAGTTTTTTTCTTCTTTCCTTAAGGTGGCTTCTATTATTGATCTAGGAGGATCCAATATGCCTCAAAGTTTAGCTGTCCAAAATCTAGATGAAAATGTTTCCATGAAGAAGAGCTCGATGAGATATTTCCAACAGAACTTGAAAAGGCTCAAATAGACTTCACATGAGAAAGTTATCACGTTTTGAAGTTTTGAAAAATGAGGAAAAAGGGAGGATAAAGGTGACAAGTGGCAGTTCCACATGGTGACACATGGCAGGACATACAAAGGAAATGTGGCAACATACAAACATGTTACAGGCTCAAAAGAAGATATGTGAAAGGAGGCTAATATGGCATATTCATGTCGCAACATCAATAGTGGACACATGACATTGTATGAATGCTAATGTGGTAGACAATACAATGATGTTGTGTTGATCTGGCATACAAGCTGGTAGGATAGGTGTGAAATAAAAGAAACATGTGGTAGGCCCAGTAGGAGATGTGTGGAATAGGAGCTTACTGGGAAGATGATGTGGTGCTGACTAGAAAGGTATCATGGTAATGATATGGAAACTGAATCTGCTTTTAACCAAGCCACTAACTATTAACATGTTTCCCAACAAGAAGTTTCAATGTAGGAGGTACTGAAAGGTTAAGAAGGTTCTGTTAGTATTCCACGAAACTCTCCTAGGTTGTAGCTTAGAGATGCCTGGTAACATATAAATTCAACTATTGTTGCAGGTTTAATGGAAGGAATGATGTTTTGTTTCAACCCAGATAACCACTTCTACTCTGTTTCACTCTAGACATACATGAACACCCTCAGACTACAAGGCTTTACACCACCAATGCTCATAGTTTTAAATATTAGGTGAATATGGAGAATACTAACCACACTAGCAGAAGCACAATACCATGTGATGTTCGGCTACAACTAGTAAATAAAACTGTAAATCTAATCTATTAATGCAAAGAAAGGATGACAGCTCTCCTACATTAGATAAAAAGAGAACTAAGCAACCTATTCAATGATACATTCAAGATTTTGACACAGAGATAAGATGGCAGTTATCTAGTGCTAAATATCAAAAGATCAAGAACACAACATATTAGGCATAAGCTTGGAATAGAGGAAAATGGATTGTGAGTAGTTAATAGCAAAGAAGCTTGTATTAGCTGAAATGAAGATGAGACAGTGCAAGTGACAAAATATCTACAGTCTCCAGAAGTTGAACCTTACATCAAATCCCAACCTTAATTACATCTTGCTTTTGGATATTTATAAGTTTACAATACTAGGGCACTTGGCCACTCAGGTATGGAGAGGTCATAATTTACCACGAACTGCATTTAACTGCCTAATGGAGTTTGTGAATGAGCTTTCTTGATTCAGTGGGTGAATCGGATCTGTTCAGGAATTGTGCTGTCCTTTAGGTAGTTGGAGTGCTCATACCAGTGGAGTCCATGACTGATAAATTCAGATACAGAGTTGTGCTATGTCCTTTTCTCCTTTGCCCATGCTTTCTGTTAAATATGGTTGTTGGGATTATGACTGTGAGTAATGATGGCGGAGCTGGTCATCTCCTTCTTCGAGAAACAAAATGGTCAGAGGACGTGCAATGCATGGGTAGGTGGATGCTTTGGATGAGCTAGAAGAATGACCATCAGACAGGGGAAATGGATGGCAGAGATGGCTCGGTGGAGGCTATCAGCTGAGGTGGGAACGGGGTGAGTTAGGGACGTTAGATCTTCAACGGATAGATCGAACGGTCGTCGAGTGTTGGAGTTGCACAGGAATTTAATGGGCGAGGGTGATTTGGTCGGGTGGTAATGGTTTTTATCGCACTGCTCTCAGGCATAAATTGGTAAAAGCTTGGGGCCGAGCGATTCCATTCAACGATTGAAACGTAGCAGCAGATGAGAGAGAAAAACTTCACTCATCGGACACTATCGCTCGATCAAGTTGTCTGCGCGATGAAAGCGAAGACCGTCAAATCTTGGCGGAGATGATTGGATGGTGGGGAGTGATAGAGCGGGTCGCCTTTATTGGATGCGATGGGAGCTATTTTATGGTAAGTTTGGGGTTTGGCGCTTAGGGCTAAGGCCAAAGGGGGTTACTCTGTCAGTTTTAGGAGACAAATAGGGGAACGGAGGTGGTGGAGAAGATAAGCGAAGAATGACCAAATGTGAGCCCTCTTTTGGATGCAACCCAACAAACAATGCTTCTCTCTGACCTTAGAAAGTCAGAATTGCGTAGAAGAGGTAACACTGGCTCCTTCTGGGCATGAAATTCTCCCTGTGTGGTTTCAAGAACCATAGACCACTGCCTTTCATACAAAAACAAGATCAACAATATTTCCTAGTGTTCCATTAGGCATGGATTCTAATTAAGCCTACACTAAAATTTGTAAAAATAACATATTTACAATGTTGAGGTATGAAGGCCTTAAATAGCATAAACCTTTAAAAACCACCCATTGATTGGCCATCAAAAATTGTTTCTCCTTCCATACTTTGCAGCATGAAAGTGTTGTTCCCTTGGACCAGAGCAATGACAACAGGCCCAGTCCAAAGATCATTGAACATTCCCATGATTTCCTTTCTTTTCCTTCAGTGCATCCCATTTAAGCACCGAGTCTCCAACTTGAAAATTGTCGATATTTGCCTTTTTGTCAAAGGCTTCCTTGATTCAATTTTGATGTGCTACAGATTTTTCAACCAATTGATCTCTGATTTGATGTACTTTAGCCAAGTCACTAATCCTCTTTGCCATGTCATCTTCCTCATTCCGTTCTTCCTTCAAGAACTTGACCACAAGGAGGGTCAATTGAATTGGGAATATAACCTCAGTGCCATATACGAGCTTTAACGAAGAATTCCCTGTGGATTTCTTGGTGGTCACCCTGTCAGCCCACAATGCATACTTTAGTTTGGAATCCCAGTTCTTTTTGTTGTCTTCCATTAGCTTTTTTATTATCCTTATCAGGTTCTTATTGGATGATTCTGCTAGACTATTACCTTGAGGGTAATATGAGGTGGAATGCACTAGCTTAATGCCCATTGAGTCTCACATGTCCACCAACTCTTTTGCCTTGAAGGCTGTTGCATTGTCTGTAACTAATTTATGTGGACAGCCAAACCTAGTGAAAATGTTTTCTATCAAGAACTTCATGACAACATGGTGATCAACTTTCCTACTAGGGATGGCCTCAATCTATTTAGTGAAGTAGTCAGTGACTACTAAGATCCATCTGTGCTGGCCACTGGAATGTGGATTAATTTCCCCAATGAAATCTAAGCCCCACTACTGGAAAGGGCCACTAGCATGTATGGGTTTCAAGGGTAAGGAGTTCAACTGCTGTTTTCCTTCAAACCTCTGGCACCTGTCACAAGATTTTACAAATGAAAAGACATTAGAAAACAGAGTGGGCCAATAATACCCAGCTCTAAGGATCTTGTAGGTCATGGTTTTCGAATAGTGATGCCTTACACAAAGGCTGGAATGAAACTGATGCATGGCCTCCATAGATTGTTCTTTCTCTAGACATGTCAAAAGGATTCCAGATAGATCCCTCCAATACAACAAGTTTTCATGGATACAAAACTTGGCTACCCTGAGCTTAATAGTCTTGGCTTGGCTTGAACTTAGGCCTAAAGTAACTTCTAGCTTCAACAAACATTTGGCTATTATAGAATACCATTCACAAGAAACTAGATTTTTAGCCAACAACTGGTCATGTCCTACTTTTGCTTCTTCTGCATATCCATCATCTAAATTTGTACTTATCCAATTCATGTCCAGCATTTTGTAACTTTCTTCAGCCATCAGCTGAGAAAGACCTTGGCCCTTGACAAGCTTGGTGGGATTCAACTCTATGTTGAATTCAATAAGCTTTGAGATCCATTTATCCCTTCTTCCATCAACATCTAGCTGTGTCAGGACATCCTTTACTGAAGAAGTGGGCATGTATGGAATTACCTTGGAGTGCAGAATGTATATTCGAAAAGATTTTAAAGATTTGATAAGAGCATAGGCCTTTTATTTTATAATATCATACTTTAGTTCAACATCCCTTAATGTTTCGCTGAATAATGCCACTGGATGCTCTGAATCCTCATCATCTTTTTGCAATAAGACTATTGCAAGGGTGTCACTGGAAGTAAAGGAGAAGACATGGAACTCTTTTCTATAGTTTGGGCTGATCAAAGTGGGAGCTTCCATAATAACTCTCTTGATGGATTCAAAAGATCTTCTTGCTGCATCAGTCCATTTGATCTCTGATCCCTTTTTTAGCATGGAGGTGATGTGCTTTATTAGTTCTGCAAAATTAGGAATGAACCTCGTTAACAAAATTTGTTTTTACCAGAAAGGATTGGATGTCCATTATTGATCTTGGGACGGACAAGCCCTGTATTTCTTTCACTCTTTCTGGGTCAATTTTGACACCTACAGTAGAAACAATGTGTCCTAGAAGTTTGCCCTCTTCTAAAGAAAGTTGTGACTTCTTAGGATTCACTGATATCCCAAACCTTCTACACTTCAAAAACACTTTCTTCAAATGTTGCAAATGATCTTAATGGCTACTAGAGTACACTGTTATATCATCTAGGTAGGCAAGGACAAACCTATCCTTCTCTCACACAAATGCTATATCCATGGCTCTCTGAAAGGTAGCCCTAGCATTCATTAGCCCAAAGGGCATATTGGAGTACATAAAAGTGCCCCAAGGAGTGGTGAAAGCAATCTTTTCTTGGTCATATAGATGTATAACAACTTGGTTATATCCTGAAAATCCATCCAGGAAAGACATAACTTTGGCTCCTGAGACTTTCTATAACAAATGTTCCATCTTGGGCAGGGGATAGTTGTATTTATTAGAGAATTTGTTTAGGTTCTTGAAACCAACACATAGCTTGATTTCTCCACTTTTCTTCCTCACCACTACCAAGTTGGCTACCCACTTTGAATTTCTTAGAGGAACTATGATTTTGGCAGCCAACAACTTCTTGATTTCTTTTTCAATCAAAGGGAGGGGCAAAGGATTTATGGGTCTCAGCTTTTGCTTGAAAGGAATGGTGTCTTTCTCTAATGGGATCTTATGATGGATGATATTTTTGTCATAATTTTTAAGGTCACTGTATTCTCAGGCAAAGACATTGGAAAATTTCTTCATTAAGGTGCAGTAATTGGAACTTTGGGCAACAGACAAATGGGTGGATAGATTTATATACTTTGGATGATCTGGACTCCCTATATTATGCCTATGGACTGTAGATTGACTTTCTTTTTGGGCAATCTTATGAGGCACATCATTATGGTCAAACAAATTCTCTAGAGGCACTAGCCCTTTAGGTATATGATTTCTAGGCAACTGAACAATGTTTTCTTGGCCAATTCTATTCCTTAGCTGGGGTTGGGGACATTCTTCCAAGGTTTCACTCTCTTGATCAATTGCATTTCAGAGAATACATCAATGACTTGTAGAAACCTATTTACTTCATCGTCATCCTAAAAAGCTTTCCGATGCTGGAAATTATCAAGCAAGGATGGTCTATATTTTATTTGGACTTCATAAACCAATTTAGGGGGCATAGGAGGGATGAACATGCTAGCAGATATAGCAAGGGAATCAGCAAACTGATTTTCTACTCTAGGAATATATGAGATACAAAAACTATCAAAAGCATCTTTGAGTCTCCATACCTCATCTTTGTATGCTTTAAGCCTTGGGTGCCTTGATTGGAACATTTTGTTCACTTGTCGAATGATGAGATCAACATCTCCAAACACCTTTATGTCTTTGATTCCCATGTCTTTGGCAGCATTTAAGCTCAATATCAGAGCCTCATACTCTACTATATTGTTGGTGACCTGAAAGTCAGTTTAAAAGACAGATGTGTTCTTTTTTGTTTTGGAGATACCAGCACCACTCCTGCTCCCACAGTTTCCTTTGAATAGGCTCCATCAAAGAACATATCCCAAGTCTATGTCCCTTCCTCTTTCATGGCCTAGCATACTAGTTTCTTGAGCTGCATCGAGGCCTTATGAGATCCTTCAATTTGGAGAATGCATGCTCCAAAATCAATGTCCACACCGTAAATGGGATGATTAGTGGGGTTCTTCTCATCATTGATGATATAGGCCAGCTGGGCTTCCCTGTATAGTCTTCTGCTTTCTCCTCAAAAAACTAGGATAGTGGCATAAGATAAGTCATTTTGCAATGTCCCACCCAACCTCTTAATCCACCCTTTGTAAAGTAGCATACCAAACATAGGGGGGACATCCGCCACCACAATATCCATCATCATGCTCTTCATGGGCAGCTGAGTTAGGGTGATCGCTAGGTGTTTGATTAACCCCAGACATTTCACCTTCCTCGAATCAAAGGAGAATAAGTCATGATAGGGTCAGGTAATGTCAAGGCCTAACTCTTCCATGACAGGTTTGGGCATCAGATTATGGCTGGCACATGTGTCCAGTAGACAGTTGTGGAGGATTTTGTCATGAATGGTCAAGGAGACACAAAATCATGGGGAATTGTCATCAGTAGGTTCAATCATTGGGCTGAGCACAACCTCAGGTTTATCATCTTGTAAATTCACATAGTCATTGGATGCTTGTGTGGCTTTCAGCTCAAGGGCACCAAGGACGGGCTTCCTAAAGACCTCACTCTTTACAAGTTCTATCAAAGGTACAAATATTTTTAATTTCTAGACTTCTGATTCAAAACTAAAAGGGCAAGAGGACTTGTCAGGGCCTCTTACCTCTTGATCTAGTGCTTTGAGGATGATGGGGTCAGTTGCTGGTCTTTTCTATTTGCTGGCATGTTGCTCTATGGGGAAGGTAGCTCTTTGGGCAAGATTCTCTTTAACATTACTCGTTATTGACCTCAAGTTATATCTTTCCTTGTCTTCAGTCTGTAGAACAACTTCTCTATCCCACTCTTGAATGGTCTAGTCCTTGAGCAATGACTCCTCGTTGGCAGCTAATGTCAAAAAGGCAAAACTACCCTTGTCTTCCATACAGTGGATCTCATCCTCTTCATCAAACTATTCCTCCTCCATGGCTACATTTCGGAAAGGTGTCTTAACCCTTTGTTCTTCATTGGCTTATTTGCCCCTCTAAATGATCTGCAATTGTTCATTTGCTCTTCTGAATGGATTTTGATTCCTAGGAGAAAATGTATTACGAAGCCTTCCTTTCTCAAAACTCTACTCAACCTTCAGCTTGGATATTTCAGCAGCCAATGACTATATCATTTTAGTCATTTTGTCTATTTTAGGTTCTAAAGATGAAGAAGAAGAAGAAGAAGAAGCATCACCTCTCAGCCTCCTTCTATCAGTATGTCCTTTGAGTTTCTCTGCAGCTATGATATTTGATTTTCTCTGCAGCTATGATATTTTATTCCACCTCCAAGGCTGCATCTTGCATTTCAGCTAGAGTATCACATCTTCTCTATCTTAATAGCAGGTAGAAATCAAAATCAAAGGCATTAGCATAGGTGAGTTTGGTATAAGTGGGGGTAGGCTTCACTTCAGCTGGTATCTTGCTATACATATGATTGAAACTTTTATTAAAGTTAGACAATGACTCCCCATATTCCATTTTCAAGTTGCCAAACTCAGTATGGTAGTATAGCAGGTCTTTCTTATCTCCCCAGTGCTTTAAAAACACATCATATAATGCTTCAATGTCTAGTATAGACCTAGGGGTCATCTCTTTGAACCACTTTCTAGCCTCTCCATCAAGGCTTTGGAAAAATACTCTCATCCACACATTATCTTCACTGATATCTAGGTTATCAGCATAGTTATAAAAAGACTCAAGGTTTTCTTCAGCGGTCACTCCCTCTGTACCAGTGAACTTAGGCATGCATTTATGATATTCTCCTATAGGCATGACGTTCAAAGGAATAGGCAGGACCAAGGGTCCATACCTAGCAGCTATGATTTTTTCCATTTTCGTAGGTTCTTGTAGACCTGCCATGATTGGGGTAGATGGAAGAGTACTGGCAGTTTTGAAAGGCAGGAAGCTGAGAAATGACTGACATGGCTAAAGGAATATGATGGACTGGAAAAGAGGTTTCCTTCAGATCGAGATCCAAATGGGAACATATTGAACAAGGAGCCTTATGAATCTCTGAGAGCATTTCTTCACTGATAGTGTTAGCCTCTATATTTTCAACATGTGCATGCTCAATTACAAGCCTTTCTTGTAGAGATACATAAGACTGTTTAGGCTTACCTGATCCTGATGCTCCTTTTCATGATATCTTGCTTTTCTTAATAATCTTGTCAGGGTCAGGCACTGGCTCAGCTGGTGATTTCTGAGGATTTCTCCGAGTTTGTCTCAAAAACTGAGCCAGAACTGTGATGTCGAGTCGCCAAAATGTTCGTCCTCCAGTACATTCGCCAGATAGATGATTACAACACCAGAATTTGTTTATCATCAAAGCTCGATTTGTGTTGTTCTCCTAGGGAAGCTAAGCTTCAATCTCCTCTCCCTGGCAGTGGCGCTAACTATGTTAGGATTCCAAGAAACTCTCCTAGGTTATAGCTCGGAGATTCCTGGTAACATATAAATTCAACTGTTGTTGCAAGTTTAATGGAAGGAATGATGGTTTGGTTCAAGCAAGATAACCACTTGTACTCTATTTCACTTCAGACATGCATGAACACCCTCAGACTACAAGGCTTTAGACCACCAATGCTCATAGTTTTAGATATTAGGTGAATATGGAGAATACTAACCACACCAACAGATGCACAAGACCATGTGATGGTTGGCTGCAACTAGTCAAGAAACCCGTAAATCTAATCTATTAATGCAAATACAGGATGACAGCTCTCTTGCATTAGATATAAAGAAACTTGAGCAACCTATTCAATGATACATTAAAGATTTTGAAATAGAGATAAGATGACAAAAGATCAAGAACACAACATATCAGGCACAAGCTTGGAACAAAGGAAAATTGATAGTGAGGAGTTAGCAACAAAAGAAGCTTGTATTAGCTGAAAATGAAGATGAGTCACTGCAAGTGACAAAATATCTACAGTCCCCAGAAGTTGAACCTTACATCAAATGCCAACCTTGATTACATCTTCCTTCTGGATATTTATAAGTTTACAATACTAGGGCACTTGGCTGCTCAAGTATGGAGGGGTCATAATTGACCACCAACTACATTTAACTGCCTGATGGAGTCTCTGAATGAGCTTGCTTGATTCAGTGGGTGAATCCGATCTGTTTAGGTGTTGTGTTGTCCTTTAGGTGGTTGGAGTGCTCATACCAGTGGAGTCCATGACTGATAAATTCAGTTACAGAGTCATGCTATGTCCTTTTCTCCTTTGGCCATGCTTTCTGTTAAATATGGTTGTTGTGGTTCTAACTGTGACTGATGATGGCGGAGCTGGTCATCTTCTTCTTCAGGAAACAAAATGGTCAGAGGACGTGGAATGCATGGGTAGGTGGAAGATTTGGACGAGTGAGAAGAATGACCATCGGATCGAGGAAATGGACGGTGGAGATGGCTCGACAGAGGCTATCGGCCGAGGTGGGAGCAGGGTGAGTTATGGCCGTTAGATCTTCAATAGATAGATCGGATGGTTGTCGAGTGTCGGAGTTGCATGGGAATTTAACAAGCAAGGGCAGTTTGGCTGAGCGGTAATGGTTTTCATCACACTGCTCTCGGGCGTAAAGTGGTAAAAGCCCGGGGCCGAGTGATTCCATTCAACGATCGACACATAGCAGCGGATGAGACAGAAAAACTGCTCTCATCGCGCGCTATTGCTCAATCAAGTTTTCGGCGTGATGAAAGCGAAGACCATCAGATCTTGGTAGAGATGATCTGATAGTGGGGAGTGATAGAGCGGGTCGCCTTTATCGGATGCAATGAGAGCCATTGGATCGGCTAGGGTGATCAATGGTGGGGAAGCAATGAGGGGTTTATGAGCACGTGAGGGCATATCGATAAGGTTTTATGGTAAGTTTGGGGTTTGGCACTTGGGGCTAAGGCCAAAGGGGGTTACTCTGTCGGGTTTAGGAGACAAATAGGGGAACAGAGGTGGTGGAGAGTAAGCGGGGTTGGAAGAAAAGGGAAGAATGACCAAATGTGATCCCTCTTTTGGACGCAACCCAATAGACCATGCTTTTCTCTGACCTTAGAATGTCAGAATTGTGTAGCAGAGCTAATAGGTTCAGGAATAGGTTACAAAAATGTTTGTGGATGGAATCAAACATATGACCGTAAGTAATACATTATAATGACTTGCCATTATACCAACAATTTTCTATTGGAAAGGAATCATCACATCCTATTTTAATAATTTTGAAATAACAAGTTGACAATGTGGGAAGGTTTGTGGGATTAATGATGCAACCTTTCTAAACAAAACATTGTTTTATGTCAATGCACCAACAAATACACCATGCAATAGAGTATGTAAAAGTTTCAACCACAACCATTTACAAACTTTATGCACACCAAGTATAATGGAATGATGTGATGCCTGGGAACTTGACCTCCAATCAGATCCACCCCAACATTTTATAACCAGGACTATCTACCAATGCGCAAAAGTATTTTTTGGTGTGTAGAGAGACAACACCATATCTTTTAAGCCCTAATTGAGAATATATATTTATATTCAAAATCAATATTTTTCCCCTTTTGGAGATCATAAAGAGGGAGAGGTTTTTTCCAGAGGTTCATTGGGTCATTTTGCAACTACACAACATTGTTTTTTTTTAATATAAAGGTTGAACCATTGGCTTATATTTGCAAGTTTATCACTATATATATGGTTGATACAGGTGTTGTGTGCCCTTTTGGAGATCAGAGAAAGAAGAGAGTGATTTCTAGGGTTCTTAGAAAAGACCAAATTTTAAGATTGGGGAATTTGATATAAATTTGTCATGTTGCATCATAATTGAAGATGCCACTCCGGTGGAAGTGGACTTGGAGTCATAGCCCAAATTGGGTGAACTCCATTATCAATCTCATTATATTCTTCTTATTTCTTTGGAATTATTTCTATATGTTAATAATCATTTCAATTCTTTTTATCAAGTTTGGTATTTTAAATTCCACTTAATGAATACAAATTACAAGCTAATAAAAGAAAGATCCAGATCAAGTTTGGTATCAGAGCTTAGCCAACTAGATTGATTTGGATTTTGAGTGTGGATAATTACCAAGTCTAAGCTCAAGAAAGGAGAAGGTGAATTCAAATCTTACAATCCTAAAGTTTCTTCAAGGAGCTTAACTCAAAGAGGGGAGATCACCTCACCAATATGAGAGAATTATTTTAAATCTTTTAAATTTCCTCGAGCCATTCATTTTGATAAAAATAATGGTGGAAGAGATATATGATGAAAGAGGACTTTGAAGAGGAGAAATCACGAGTCAAGTGAAGAATAAGAGTGATCAACCCCCTCTTCCTCCTCCTTCTCCTCCTCCTTCAAGACCACCTTCTATTCATTCTTCACCTCATTCTTCTCATTCTCATTCTCGACCTCCATCTCCTCACACGAAAATTTCTTGAAAGAAAACAGAGGTGAACTTAGTTTGAATTGTAAATGTATAATGATGAGATTAATTTATAACTATTAGACAATAATATTCAACAAATAAAAATTTACTTTCTTGTTTAGCATATTGTTGTAGAAGAGGTAAATATTCAATTGACCACTCTTTGGCTTGAAGGTATAACGTTGGTTTGGTGGAAATTAAACTTCAAGAAGCTAGAAAAAAGAATCGTAAGCTCAATTCTTCGTGGTCATAATTCATTAATGCATCAAAGAAATTTTTTTACCCATAAAGTAATCATGTAATGGAAAAACTTGACAAGGAAAAGGAAAAAGTGTGCATAGTTTTACTGAAGAATTTAGGAAGAAGGCATTGGCTTTAAATATTCCATTATATTCTCTAGAGAATATTCTAAAATCTATTGGTGCATTGAATAGCTACATTCGCCTTACTATTCTCTCATTTAGTCCCAGTAATTTGGATGAAGCATGTGTCAAAGTTATTCATGTTGATTCCAGGGAAAAGAATATGCAAGGTGATTACACAAAGATGAAACCATCTAAGTTCTCTGAAGGAAAATTCAAAGGAAAAGGGAAAGGAAATAAGGCTGCTACAATGAATAAAGAAAAGGAAAATCCTACATTCTCTCATTGCAAAGGGGAAGGGCATGATGATGCTCATTGTTGGAAACTACATCCTAAACTAAGGCCCAAAAAGATTGGAGACAAAGAAAAGTAAGAGATTGTTGTTGTAGTGCAACAAGATTTGGGATGTTATTTAGGATATGAAACTTAGATCATAGTTGTAGGAATGCAAGGTAAATATCTTCTCATGCTAGTTCTTCTATTCCATCTCATAGTTATGAAAGTAGAATAAGTGACCTTTTTCACATAAGAGTGATAATTAAGCATATGAAAGTAGATTCTTCTTTTTGATACCAGTTCCCAAGTGAATTTAATATCTAATGTCAATGTTAGGAAATTGGGATTAGAAACGACACCTCATAAAAAAATATTTTCTTTTCGATTGGGTACGTGGTAATGAAAATCTACAAGTAACCAAATAGTGTAAACTTAAATTTGCTATAGCTTCAAAATTCATTGATGAGGTTGAATTAGAATCTGGTTCCTCTTGATATTTTTGGAATTGTAATAGGAAGCCCTTACTTGTATGACAGGAAAGGCATATTATTTAGGGAGGAGAACAAATATCACCTCGCCAAGGATGAGGTTGAATATATTGTAAGAGCACTCTTCATGAATACTAACTTATCACTTGTTAGTTGTAACTACCCTTGTGAAAATTCAATGTAATAAAAGTTAATAAAGGAAAAAATAATAGCCATGGTTGACGGCACACTTATTCCAAGATGAATATTTGTGAAGAAATCCTAGTGTGGGTATTCATTGATTCATTGATGGCTAAGGAAATTGACAAAGGAAATGGCTAAGGTCTTGGAAAGGAAAAATGGCATTTTTGGCACATTTATTTATGAAAATAATGGAAATTAGGATAAAAATAAGGTGAAAGGTCACATGTTTCATGTGAGGAGGAAAATGAAGGAAAATAATGGAAAATTAACAAAATAAAGGCCTCATTAATAAAAAGGCTTTTGAGGACCAATTGGTACCTTTTGTCAGTTTAGTTTTGGAGCTCTCTCATTATTCTCTCTCTCTCTCTCTCAGTCTTGGATGCTTAGAGTTTTATTGGACCATTTTGGCATTGGATCATGAAAGGCAAAGAAGGCAAGAGGAAGCAAAGATCAAGTATGGGAAGACTGGATCAAGAAGCTACAACAATATTCTTTGTAGGTATCGATTTGCATGTGTATTTTACTTGCTTGATTTGGCATGCATGGTATTGCATGTGGTTATTTTGTTTTTATAAAATGTTTTACTAGGTGTGATAGTGTTTTCAGCCTAGCCTTGCCATTTTCAGATAGCCATGGTGTGATGGGGTTCTCATGTTTTGGTTGAGCTAGATTTTTAGATGGATTCAGAGTTGAGTGAGGTGGATCTCCGAAATATAGAACACATGGCCAAGTGGTCCCTAAACCTAATTGTGGATCATGATAAATCCACTGGCCTAGTGACCCCTAATCCATACTGTGGGTTGTGGTAAAGCCAGGACTGTGTTTCCTCACTGGGCCTATGAATTCTTGCCGGTGAATGATAAAAAATACAGTAAAACCAAGAGGTGGTTTTCTCTCTGTTGGGCATAGTAATCACGGGTTTGGGATATGTGGTAAAGCCTGGAGAGTGGATCTCGGTTTAGGGCCTAATGATCCGGGTTTGGATTATGATAATGCCTAAGAGACTAGGAGACAGGAGAATTCCTCATGGGCTACGTGGAGAAATCTGGTGCCATTCATGCCTGTTTTGGCCTAGTTATGTGGAGATCATGGTAAATCCCACTATGACATGTTTATTGTGTTAGGATAGTGATCCAGGATGGATTACGGTAAAGCTTAGTTTCCATTGATGAGGGTGAGGTGTTTAGCCTCAGGATGCCCTCATTGGTTCTTTAGGTTGAGTCCCACATTCATGATTGGAATATGGCATGATGGTGAATGGATGAAGAAGGATTTGGCTCAACCACTCTATGGTCGGGAGGAACTTGGTAGTGCCATCCTGGGTTTGGATTTTGAATCATTAATGAAAGGTTATTTCTCTTTGCTTTTCTATGAGTATCATAATAGTTTATATGTGTATCATATAGTTGTGATCTCATAGGTGTTTATGTTTTTATTATGTTGGTTATATATGTGTTTTATCACAGTGGCTATGTATGGTTCTCATCATGTTTTTACTTGCAAATGTATGGACAATGGATCTGTGGCCTAATATATTACAATGCAACAAATGGTATGAGGGAAAACTGGTTCATAGCAATTATTAGATAAGCATGAGATCCCTATGCTTAATTCTCTTATTTACAATTGTAGATTACATGTTTATTATATGTTTGAAAAAATCCCAATCATGGCTAGTAGGGGTCTCGTTAAAGGTTTGTTAAAGTATTTTCTTTAGAATCATTGTTTCCCTCTTATATTAGTGTTCTGAAGATGTCATTCAATTTTGGGTAGGGACCTAAGCTCTAAACCAAAAAAAGAGGCTTAAATCCTAGAGATACTAGCACATAACTAGACAAAATAATTCTTGGATGCTAGCATGCCTATAGCATGAGAGAATCTACAGCCTCTTGTATGTTGAAAAACCTATGTCATGAGAGCATGCAGAGGTCAAGTGATCAAAAACTTCAGTGGGACCCAACGGCAAGCCACCTGTAGTGTTGGGATGGTTCTCAGGGGCCCTTTAGCTGATGTTGAAGGTCTACATGTTGTGTTTCAATCAATTCCATTTCCTCAAGGTCACATAGGAGGTTGAAACTAATCATAGTAGCCTCACATCACATGTTTAACCCAGTTTGTCGATTACTTCAGTAGATTTGGGAGGAGGGTGTTAGAGAGTGGTATCAAAGCATGGTTCACCCCTCGAACTAGATGGGTTGTGTGTATTAGTCATGCATGCATGTCAGTTGCATGTGTGTCTCGTATGCTTGCATTCCATGTGCTTGTTGCATTGCATGGTTTTGATCATGGTTGTAGTGATGTTTCCATGTGTAATTTGGGGTTGTTGTTGTGGGATGCATCGTCATGTGTATGACGGGTTACATGTTGTTATATGTCGCTTACATGTATCATTTTGCATGCTTGTTTTATTCTCATATGTTTTGTTACATTCTTATATGCTTGGTTACATTATTGTATGTTTGGTTACATTCTTGTATGCTTGGTTACAGGTATCACTCTTGTAGGTTTGATTACAAGTATTGTTCGTTTATGCTTGATTACATGTGTTTATGCATGTGTATGGTTGGTTATGCATTTCTTATGCATGTTAATGTTTTCATGTGGTGAAGTGTACAATGGTGTAGTGGTTGTTGTTGTCATGCATGTAGTCATGGTATGTGTAATTGATATGGTCATGCATTGATGATTAGACTCTAGCTATAATGATGCTTATGTATTGATGCACTTATTTGTATATGTCTATATGTTGTTATCATTATGTTATACATGTATCACGTTGTTTTGATGATCTTGTAGATAAGACATCCTCCCCAAGATATGTTAAGGTACATTATTTTATTCTGATTTGGTTTAGATGAAATAGGTTTCCTTGCATGAGAAAGATCAAATGGCTAGCAAGATGGTAGACTAAAAACACTCTCCCTATGAATCAGATGAGCAGCGTGGTGTTAGGCATGCTTCTAATTTGGTAGACACATTGAGAACTTGAAGGAAGAAATAAGGAGTTGTAAGGAGGACAATGATGGGATCATATAGGAACAAGAGAAACAAGTAGAAGTAAATGATATACTTCTTTAGAGTTTATCAGAATTGCAGCGACAAGGGCCACTTCAAATCAGCCATGGATAGGAGGACAAAAATAATGGGGCATATGGTAATAGGTCTCATGGTGGTCACATTTCAGATAGATATGACACTATTAGGGATGGAAGGTTTGTGGATACTCCGAATAGGAGAGGTGATGGATACATGTACTAATCTAGTTCTGATTCAGATATAACTCATGGTCATCATCGTTATCATCCTTACAAGAGGAGTGATAGGGGATAATTTCAAGATGAGTTTAAGAAAGTGAAGCCACCTACTTTTGAATGGATATGTGAAGAAGTCGGAAGATGCAGAGGCTTGGACACTTGGGATGAACAAATTCTTCCAGTTGGATAATTACACAGATAACATGAAGGCCATAGTAGCCTTATTAAACTTGAAAGGTAAATTAGACATTTGGTGGGAAGATGTGAAGTGGGTCGGAGACATCATGACAAATGACTTGAGTTGGCCTAAGTTCAAGAGGCTTTTCAGGAAGAAGTATTTGTTAGAAAGGTACTAGGATAGTAAGGCCAAATAATTATATGAGCTAAATATGGGATCAATGATAGATGAAGAGTACATGGCTAATTTCATGGAGATATTTAGGTATGCATCATATCCTAAATCTGAGAAGGCTAAATTTCAATGATTTGTCAATGGATTGCAATTATCATTTAAAGATTGGGTTGAGTATGAAGAACCTCGGTCCCTTAATGAAGTTATTGGGATATTGAAACATTGTTATGAATAATCAAAGCATAAGAACGAATCTCGGCAAGGATGGAAAGGGAAGACAAAGTTAGAGGTAAATGGTAGTCGAAAAGAAGAAGGCCTTAGAATGCAAATAAGAGAGAAAATGTGGCACCACAAAAGAGATTCAATGCAGCTAGACAAGGACGTGGATCACAACAGTAGCATCAACATATAGGTGTTATTACTATTCTGTTGGAGGGTTGGACATGTGGTAAGGGGAACCTTAAGAGAGATTGTTCATAGAATCAGGGTGGTACACCTCAAACATATAATGCATAGGAGGCAAAAACTATTGGGGATGTTGGTCAATGCGTTCCTCGTATTTATGCACCATTGGATAACAAACAAGCAGACCATCAGGCATTTATCATTGAGATGGATGGTAAGCTTTTTGATCAAGTGATTTCTATTTTGATTGACCCTTGATCTAATTATAGCTATGTTAGTCCTGACTTGGTGGATAAGTGTGGTTTGAGTAAGAAATTTCATGCAAAATCTTGGTTAGTGAAGTTGGCTACAGGTAAAAAGAAGGGAGTTCATCATTGGGTAAGAGCTTATGCATTTTATTTGAATGGTATGCCTACTGTAGCACATTTGAATGTATTTCCTTTGGGATGATACAACATGTTGTTAGGCATCGATTGGTTGTATCTTCATAGAACCAAGGTAAGCTAGTATGACAAAGCCATTGAGTGTGTTGATGACAATGAGGAACCAAGAGTCTTACAAGGTAAGAAGGAAGCCATCTCAGTTAGGATGGTGACAACTATGCAAGGAAAGCGTAGTCATCAGAAAGGGTGTATGTTATTTGCAGTGCACGTTTATAGTGACAAGGGTAAGGAAGTTGAGGATGAAAATGTTTTGAGTAGGTACTCAATTCTACAACAGTCTCAGGATATATTTCTTGAGGACATTTCAGAGTTTCCACCTCAAAGGGAACTAAACTTTTCTATTGAGTTAGTGCTAGGGGAAGCTCCAACATCAAAGGCACCTTACAAGATGATCACTCCAAAGTTGCTTGAGTTGAAGTTGTTGTTAAAGGAAATGTTGGACAAGCGATACATTAGACTAAGTGTATCACCTTGAGGCACACCAATACTATTTGTGAAGAAGAAAACAGTACTCCTATATTGTGCATTGATTATAGGGAGTTGAACAGAGTGACCATCAAGAACTGGTATCTATTATCAAGGATTGATGACTTGTTTGATCAGCTGAAGGGAGCAACAATGTTCTCAAAGATCGATTTGAGGTCAGGATATCACCAGGTACACATCAAAGAGGAGGACATTTACAAGACTGGTTTTTGTACTAGGTTTGGGAATTATGAGTTTGTTGTAGTTCCATAGGTTTGACTAATGCTCCAGCTATATTTATGTGCTTTATGAATAGTGTGTTGCATCCATATTTGGATAAGTTTGTTATTGTGTCCATTGATGACATATTGGTATATTCCAAAAATGAGGAAGAGAATGTTGAGCATTTAGCAACAGTGTTGGGGTTGTTTAGAGAGCGTCACTTGTCTGCTAAGCTCAACAACTGTAGTTTATTTTAGAGTGAGGTACACTACCTGGGACATGTTGTCTCCAAGGAGGGCATTGCAGTAGATCTAGAAAAGATAAGGGCCATCATGGAGTGGGTAGCTGCTAATAATGTGGATGTTGTGATATCTTTCATGGGCTTGGCAGGCTATTATAGGAGGTTCATCAAAAAATTCTCACAAATCATTTTTCCTATTACGTCATTGCAGAGGAAAGGTAATAAGTTTGAATGGATAGAGGAGTGTGAGGTTAGTTTTGAGTAGCTTAAGCAGTTTTTGACAGATGCACCAGAGCTATAGATTGTAGATCCAAATAAAGAGTTTGTAGCGTGCACAAATTCTTGCATGAGAGGACATGGTGGAGTCATTATGCAGGATGGACATGTGTTGTGTTACGAGTCATGAAAATAGAACATGAATGAGCAGAAATACCCAACACATGATTAAAATTAATACGTGCAATGAATATGTGAAGGAATTACCTTCTTAAAAGGATGTTCGTACTGATGAGTGATCATATTGGGTTGAGGTATTTGTTTGACCAGCTAAATCTAAATGCCCGATGGGCTATATGGTTGGCCATGATCAGTTAGTATGAGTTTGAGACTAATTACATCAAAGGAGGAGAATAGGGTAGCAAATTTTCTTAGTAGGTGGATATAGGTAAGTCACCTTGAATCTATGAACTACTATGGGGAAAACTTATAGGATAGGATCTTGTAGGTAGGTCAGTAGGATGTCAGTTATATGAAGATTGTGAACATTTTATAGAAGGGTACAGGTATAGGTACAGGTGCAGGTGCATAGGATATGGACTATTACCTTACAGTGGATGGATTGGTCAGATTTAGAGATAACATATATGTGTCAGACAACAATGAGCTCAAGAAGGTGATCTTGAGGGATTTTCATGCGAAACCTTACTCAAGTCACCTAGGCCATCAAAAGACATTAACCGCCATAAAGGTATTTTATTATTGGTTGAATATGAAGAGGTTGTAGTAGAGTATGTGGCTAGGTGTTTTGATTATCATTGTGTGAAGGAAGAATGTAAGCATCCAGGTGGACTGCTACAACTAATTGCGATTCTAAAGTGGAAATGGGAAGTCATTTCCATGGAATTCATCACGCGATTTCTGAATACAATGAGACAACATGATTCCATCATGGTTATGGTGAACAGGTTGGCAAAGGTTGCACATTTCATTCCAGTGAAGTGTACATTCTTAGCTAGTGATTTAGCATAGTATTCATCAAAGATGTGGTCAGATTGCATGGTGTTCCAAAGAAGATTGTGTTAGACAGGGATGTGAAGTTCACTTCCAAGTTTTGGAAGGAGTTGTTTGTAGCTTTTGTCATAGAGTTGGCCTTTAGTGGAACTCATCATCCACAGATAGGTAGATGGACAGAGAGGGTCAATAGGATATTGGAGGACATGTTAAGGATGTATGTGATGCATCAGCAACAAACATGGGAAGAGTACCTTCCACTGGCAGAGTTCGCTTACAACAATGGGTATCAGGAATCTTTGAAGATGAGCCTATTTGAGGCATTGTATGGATGGAGTTGCAATACTCCTTTTAGTTGGATTGATCCAGTTAACAGGGTATTGATTGGACCAGACAGGTTGGAAGACATGGAATAGAAAATGCAGGTGATAAAGAAAAATCTAAAGGTAGCATAGGAAAGGTAGAAGAGTTGTGCAGATTGGAACAAGTTATTTAAGGAGTTCCAGGTTGGTGAATATGTGTACTTGTACATCAAACGAAAGAAGAATTTCTTGGAGATTGGATCATGTGCCAAGATGGCACCACTATTTTGTGGACCCTATAGTATCATTGAGAGGATTGGGCTAGTACCCTATCAACTTGCACTGCCTTTGACAGTGAAGTTCTATGTTAAAGATGTTGATCATGTGATTGACTAGTCTGTATTATAGGTGGAACCAGATGGGTAATTCCAGCCAGAGCCTCAATGTATATTGTAGAAAAAGGTGTTCATGCTCTAGAACCGAGCAACTGAGGAGGTTAAGGTGCAGTGGAAGCACTTTGACCCTGATGAAGCTACATGGGAGATGGAGGATCAAATGTGGGCTGTTTATCCTACCTTGTTTGTCATTTGAGGAAAAGAAGTTTTGGTATGGAGTTTTGGTATATGTCTTAGTATATGTTTTCGTATATGTTTCGTGATGTTTTGGTGTATGTACATATTTATATGAATGTAAATATTTCCATGAGATATGTTATAGAGCTCCAATAAGTGCTATGGGTATCATGTCATTATGATGTTATGCTTCTTATGTTGTCATGTTGGTTTGATTTTCAGCAAGGTGGTCATTATAAATACTGCATCGAGCTATGTTATAAATATCCATGGGAAGTATGTTTTTTTCAGTGGTTTTGATGAGGTATAGGTGTGGTTGAGCACCAAGGAAGGTATCCCCCAATGGGGAGGATTCTGTAATAGCCCTAGTGAAAATTCAATGTAATAAAAGTTAATAAAGGAAAAAAAAATAAGCATGGTTGATGGTACACTTATTCCAAGCTGAATGTTGGGAAAAATATCATAGTGTGGGTGTTCATCGGTTCATTGATGACTAAGTAAATTGGAAAAGGAATTGGCTAAGGATTTGGAAATGAAAAATGGAATTCTTGGCACATTTATTTATGAAAATAATGGAAATTAGGAGAAAAAGGAGGTGAAAGGTCACAGGTTGCATGTGAGGAGGAAAATGAAGGAAAATAATGGAAATTAAAGAAAATAGAGGCCTCATTAATAAAAAGATTTATGAGGATCAATTGGTAACCTTTTGTGAGTTGAGTTTTAGAGATCTCTCATTATTCTCTCTCTCTCTCTCTCTCTCTTCCTCCCTCTTTGACACTTAGAGTTTTCTTGGAGAATTTTGGGATTGGATCAAGGAAGGAAAAGAAGGTAATAGGAAGCAAAGATCAAGTAGGGAAAGGAATGATCAAGTAGCCACAACAATATTATTTGTAGGTATCAATTTGCACGTGTATTTTCCTTGATAGATTTAGCATGCATGGTATTGCATTTGGCTATTTTGTTGTTATGGAATGGGTTTTTCTAGGTGCGATAATGTTTTCAGCCTAACATTTCCATTTCTGGATAGGCATGGTGAAATGGGGTTATGCTATTTTTGTTGAGATGGATTTCAAGATGGATTCGAAGCTGAGTGAGATTGATCTTTGAATCATAGAGCACATGGCCTAGTTGTCCCTAAACCAGACTGTGAATCACCATAAAGCCACTAGTCTAGTGACCCTTGAGGCAGACTCTGGGTTTTGATAAAGCCAGGATTGTGTTGCCTTGGTGGGCCTAGAAATACTTGCAGGTGAATGGCAGGATATACAATAAAGTGAAGAGGTGGGTTTCTCTCCATTGAACCTAGTAAACTTGGGTTTAGGATATGTGGTAAAGTGTTGAGAGTGGGTGTCAATTTAGGGCCTAGTGATCTAGATTTGGATTTTGGTGAAGCATGAGAGACTAGGAGACAAGAAAATTTCTCACGGTGTAGGTGGATAAATCTAGTGGAATCCATTCTTGTTTTGGCATAGAGATCGGGTGGAGATCATGGTAAAGCATGTTATGACATGTTTATTCTGTTGGCCTAGTGATCCAAGATGGATTACGATAAATCTTGGTTTCTATTGATGAGGGTGAGGTGGTTTAGCCTCGGGATGTTCTCATTGGTTCTTTGTTTTGAGTCCCACATTCATTCTTAGAATATGGCATGGGGGTGAATGGCTTAAGAGAGATTTGGATTAGCCATTCTATGGTCAGGTGGAATGTGGTAGTCCCATATTGGGAGTGGATTTTGTATCATTAATGAAAGGTTATTTCTCTTTTAATTTGTATGGGTATTATACCGATTTATATGCAGATAATATGCTTGTGATTTCATTAGTATTTCTACTACTATTATGCTAGTTAAATATGTGTTTTATTACAGTGGCTATGTATGGCTCTCATCATGTTTTTACTTGTAAATGAGACCTAATAGATTACAACGAGGTAAATGGTATGAGGGAACAATGGTTCTTAATGACTCTCAAGTAAGTATGAGATCCCTATGCTTAATTATGTTGTTTACTCCTGTAGATTACATGTTTGTGATATGTCTGATGAAATTCTTGTCATGGCTAGTAGGGGTATGATTAAAGGCTTGTTCAAGTATTTTCTTTAATGTCATTGTTTCCATAATATTTTACTGTTTTGAAGATGTCAAATAATTCTAGGCAATGACATGGGCTCTGAGCATGAAAAATTAGCTTAAATCTTGGGGATGTTGGTACAAAACTAGACAAAATAGTCCTTGGATGTTGGCATTCCTATAGCATGAGAGCATCCAAAGCCTTCTCAACGTTAGCAGGGCTATGTCATGAGAGCATCCAGAGGTCAAGTGATAAAAAAATTCAGTGGGACCCAGAGGAAAGTTGCCTGGAGTTTTGGGATGCTTGTCAAGGGTCCTGTAGCTGATGTGGATGGTTTGCATTTTGTGTTTCAGTTGATTCCATTTCCTTAAGGTCACATAGGAGGTGAATCTAATCATAGTAGCCCCTTGTCACATGTTTACCCCAGTTGGTCAGTTACTTAGGTAGAAGTAGGACGAGGGTGTTACATTAGTACAGGGAAAATGAAGAGGCTCATAAAGCTAGTAGGAAATTTGTACCTATCTTGAAAGCAAATTATGTCGAACATTATAATTCTTTTAAGGGTTGTGATCCTTCTCTAAGGATGAATTATTTAATCTCATTTATAACTATGATGATATATACAAGGAACCTGAAGGATTGTCTCCTAATAGGGAGATTCAACATGATATTCAACCACAAGAAATTACCCCTCTTCCTAGTTTTGCTATGTGCGAGTGCCTGCGATTGAGAATGCAAAGACCAAATGTAAGTTCAAGAGTTTCTTGAATTGGGCTTCATCAGGCCTAGTTACTCTCCATGTGGATCTCCCATTGTAATGGTGACAAATAAGGATAGTATATGGATAACATTCATAGAATTTCATGCACTAAAAAATATCGCAGTAAAGAATTGATACCCTCTTCCTTGTATCGATGATTTGTTAGACCAATTAAAAAATGCACTTTATTTTTACCAAGTTAGACTTACGAACTGGTTATCATTGGATTCAAATTGCAGAAGATGATGTTTGTAAACTTTCAAAACAAAGTAGGTTTTGTTTGAATGGTTAGTGATTCCTTTTGGGATTTGCAATTTCTCGAGAACTTTTATGCATGTGATGAATGATGTTTTTTGAACATTCATTTATGAATTTGTAATTGTATACTTCATTATATTGTTTTATTTAGCATAACTTCATATGGGCTTGTCAAACATGTTGTATAAGTTTTTGATAATTAAAAAAAAGCAAAACGTATGTGAAAATGTCAAAGTTTGAATTTGGAAAAAAATCATTAGTGTACTTGGGTTACAAAATAGGATGTGGTGAATTGAAAATAAATCCCTCTAAATTTGAATAGGTTGTAAACTAGCCCATGCATACATCAACGACATAATTTATTAACTTCTTAAGTGTGGTGCAATATTGAAGAAAATTAACTACTAACTTCTTGTTTATTGCATCTTCTTTACATACTCTGACTAGTGTGAAATAGATCTTTAGTGGGGAGGGAAGAAACATAAGGCATTTAATACCTTGAAAGAAAAGGTCAACACTACACTAGTGTTAGAACTACCATAATTGAAGTAGCCATTCGAGATAGAGAGAAATGAAAGTGGATATGCCATGGGAGTAATTTTGGTGCAACAACTTGTGGATAGGTTCAATGAAAAGTGTATTTATATGCCTTGTAAGAACCAAGTGATAGTTGAATATACCACACACTTATTCTTTTATCATGTTTGGGTTCACTTTGAATTTCCTACTTTCATTATTTCAAATTGATATTCCCACTATTTGGGAGAATTTTGGTTCAGTTTGTGGAGATCGATGGACACCAACCTAAATAGAAGTACTATTTTTCATCTGCACACTAGTATACAAACATAGGTAGTCAATGGGACCATGGTACATTTACTTTAAGGATATCACAGTAAACAAACTATGCTTTGGGATGAATATCTATACTATGTGAAATATTCCTACAAATGTGCCTTCCATTCTTGTACATAGAGCTCTCCATTTGAAACTTGTTTTGGGTACCTATCAAAGTCTATTGGATTTGATTTTTGGGAACTATTTTGATTCCAGTAAGCATAATGATGAAGAAAAAACACTAAAATTCATTTAGAATATCCAAATGGTGCATCAGATAATACAATAATAGTTAGAGAAGAGCCAAGCCCAGTACAAGGCTAGGCACAATAAAAATCTCCCTAATAGGTCTTGTAACATCTCCAATATATGATTCTCAAGAAAGGAGTTATACTACTCAGTTATGGAATCCTTCCATACCTTCTTAGCAGCTACCCCTAAAAAAGGGAGGGCTAGGTCTAAAGCATAAAAGGCATTAGTGCAACATAAGTAGGAAATTTCTTAATTTGATAACTTTCCTGAGATGTGGAATTAGATACTCCCACTTGCTCTTGTACACTGTACAATGTTTGGGTAAGCCATCTTTACTTCCTAGCTACACTGGAAAGTAATGAGGTCTTTGTTCCTTAACTAGAATATTGTTTATCTCACTTTGATTTCTTTTTCAATTTTACAACAAACTCTAGAACAACAATATTTTCATGTTCATTAATCATTATAGGATGTTTATATGATTTTGAGGACCATCCATCCTCATTAAACTTCATATCCTTTCTCACCAAAATTTTTATTTGCATTTGAATTTACATTAAGTAAGCCTCGGATGTCTTACTCTATACAACAAATATCCCCTTTATATTCAAGGGTTCACGTTTAGTCCTTTCCTCATCATGAATATGAATATAAATTCTTAAAACAAAAACATATGGAAATGTAATTCTTGTGGCTTCTCACTAGTAAAATATTTCTTTTTTGTTTTATCCTTCAAGATCTTGTGAGGACATTGGTTCAAGATATAGACAATTGTGTTTCAAGCTTTAGCTTAAAGACACATGCATAAATACATGTCATGGATCATGGTTTTATGAATATCAATGGTAAATTTGTTACTCTACAATCCCATTCTTATCACCCTCTTGATCATTGTTTCCCTGCAAAAGGTATCAAAGTCTTTCGAGGTGTTCTCTCCCCTAAAATTAAATCATTTTTATGTTTTCCCCATTTTTTTTCAGTCAATGCTTTTAACTCTTTAAACTTACCGAATACTTCATCTCTAATATTTATAAAATAAATCTAGGTTTTGTGAGAGGAATCACCAATAAAGAAAACATAATATGACTTATCTATGAATGAAGAGGAAGGCATAGGCCCACAAACATTTGATTGCGGTAACTTGAGAAATTTTCTTGATTCTTTTGCACTAAATGGGGAAGAAATATTGGAATTGTCATTGACTGCACACCCTATACACTCTTCAATCTTCTCTACCTTGAAGATTGGCAATCCATACACCATATCCTTTAGGAATGGAAGAGCTCCATGGTTCAAGTGACTGAAGTGATTGTACCACTACTTTCATAGCTTGCCACTATCATGAACTAGCGTATCATGCTTTGTTGTATTGACAAGAAGCTTGCAAAGACATTCTTCCAACACACCTTTAGCTAAGAACCAAGCAAATGCATGGTTATAATATCTAATAATGCACTTTTGATCATTGAACTCAACTATATGCTTCCTATTTGTTATAGATGAGATAGAAAGAAGGTGCTTCATTAATTTTGGTACATAAAAAACATATTCCCAATCAAGAATATCCCTTGATGGCATCGTAAAAGATATGGTTCCAATTTTAATCATAGGATATGTAGTATTATCACTCAACTCCACTTATATACCACATCTCGTTATAGAAGCTTGCTGAAATTTTTTTTATTGGTCACTTGCTAAAATGATTCATTGTCCACATACAAAAAATGCTATAATGGGTATTAGTAGAGAGGCATGAAAACATAGAAAAGTTGGTTTCATGCTTGGCTACTAAGTCATTCACTCCAGCTATAGCGTTTTCACTCCTTGCAACTTGCTTCTACTACTTATAGTTTCTAACCCTTATCTTTTCCCTTATGTCGACAAGAATGGCATAATGACCCTTATTGTGGAACCTAACACATGTTACATGACTCACACAATTCGCACTGTGGTTTGAGTAGAATTTTTCTTCCTTCTTAACTAGCATGGTTCCTCTTTTCTTACCACCTTTCATCACCTTCACAATGAGAGCAAGGTCATGAGCCTCATATATTCTTGTTGACATTGTTCCTCACCTTATTTTTTATTGGATGAATACCTCCCAAATATTCTAAAAATTTGGTACATTTTCTTTAGTAGAAACACCATGCACAAAATATTCCAAACATGGAGGGAAACCATTCATTGCAATGTGCACTAACTCCTCATCTTCAATCTTCACACCTGTAGAAAAGCATTAATCTATATGCTTGGTGGTCTTCATGAGGAAACTCCCCACAATGTTGTTATATTTTTCTTTCTTTGGCTTTGTCAGTCTTCTCCACTATAGCAAGGTGCACTTAGCAAGTGGGTACATTCCTAGGTTTGTAGAACAATGTTGAGGGGGCATTTATTATAAGTCCATACAATGGTGGTATGGTAGAAGTTTTATATGGTTCTTGTGCATAATAGAGTGTGAAGGAGGTGAAATTTTGTAAGAGAGTAGGGAGATGATGCATGTTGGAAATTATTTCAACATGCATTCACCAATCTTAGTATATTTCTATTTTTCCCACCTTCAGTTAAATTGAGTTTATTGGTGTCAATTTAACACATTCTAGTTTGCTTCAATTCAACTTTTAGGTCAATCCAGTTTTTGAATCCCTAGATGATATATTCTTAAACATGATGGAGATCCCTAGGTTTCTTAAGCCACTTGCATGGGTGAGATTATGATTAAAATAGAAGGTGCACTTAAGGAAGGTGATACATCATATCATACATTAGTTTGTCTTCCAATTGAGATGCACCAACATGGCACACTTATCAATGGAGCTAGGGGAACACTGGGTGATTGCACCAATTATTGCTCTTATTTATATTGTAGAAGCTTCACCTTCTAAAATAAGGTGAGCACTAGTGAGTACAAATATACTCATGATCATTGGGGGTTAGTTTCTATCTTGTGAATCTAGCATTTACTGAGGTAAGAAGCCTTGCTATTGTTTGTCAAATTGTCTATTAATTTGTCATTGGCTGGAAAAAGTAGCATGAAAAAGTGCCTTGAGAATTAGTGGGTATCATTGTAATTTATCCAATAAATTATGTATCAAATATTCAGCTCAAAGTCTAGATTTCTCCTCTAGCTACTGAAATATTTGTAAACCATATAATTTTCCTAGCCTAAAGTTAAGGCAAAGTTGTTGCATTTTCTCAGTTTTAATTTAAGGGAATCCTTGATGCTTGCAAGTTTTTTGGACTAAAGGCAGTGTTCATTAGAGGATAATTTAATCACTTGAATATGTTTTTTTTCTTTGTAGGTGTGTTGACGGTGCTGGACCCACCAACATTCAGGGGATCTCCCTGGTATGAAGTCCCAACTAGACCTTACATAGTTTGGTGTAGGAGTCCCATCTGGTACGATGGCCTAGTTCTCGTTCTCTTAGATATTTATCTTAACTCTTGTTTTCCAACACATGAGAGTGTTATGTTTGTAACTTGAAGAAAGTGAGGTGAGTGTGTATGGTGAGTGCATAATGTAACTATGTGTCTAGGTTCTCTTACTATCAAAAGGGGGATGTAAAAGTGAGCCTCTTGATGAGAGGGAATAGTCCCAATCTAGGAAGAAACACATGCAAACAATAAGAAGGGTTTGTCCAAAATCCAACGTAAAGGGAAAACCAAATCTCAAGGGAAAACATGTACACTATCCAATAGAATAGTCCACATAGGGGTGACAGTTGTTAACACCAAGAAATACACAAAGATGGTATGTCTAATGTCTGGCAGAGTAGTCCACACGGACGGGACAATAATGAAAAAAAATAAAACACATCTTCAACAATATGAGTACTAAAATAACCAAAGTAGTTCAACTATGTTAGTATAGGTTAAGTAAACATGCATTACAAATGTTTAAAGAGTAGTCTTACAAACAAATACAAAACATGCATGAAAATTTGCTGGCTTGATATAGGCTTCTGAATTAAGAAAAATATCCAAGACACATATGTACATCATACATCATTAGTCCCAGTAGTGGAGCATTGGAGCCACTCCTTGCTACTCAAAGAATAGATTACAGGCTCTCAAGGCTATGTGGGAGGAGCCAAGGGTGTAAAACTGACCCTTGTAACTCTTTGACTTCCCTTGTGACTGTGTGACTTCCTATGACTTTTCAAATTTACATGAATTTTTGATTTCAAAGGTGGGTCTCTTGGACTTCCACTTTACATTACGTTGATTATGACAAATATGGCCCATAATAGTGATCTGGCTGAGACAACTCATGACTTGACTCGACATGAAACTGTTGACATGTACTGGCTAACTGTGGTATTTGTGTCGAGTTTCTCTGCTGCTGAGTGATGATATGATGTCGGTGTAACATTTTTTTACCTCCACATGGCAAAGTGTGTGGGGTATTCGATGGTCTTGGTATTGTTTGATGGTGCATCTGCATGTGTCCCTTTCGCTTGCTTGCTTGATGTGCTTCATGTGTTCGTTCAAGCACAAGAAAGTCTTCTAGCATGTGCCTCTTTTCCATGCCATTCATCATGATGCCATGTTTCATTAATGTACCTATTCCTACAATCACTCATGAAGAGATGACATCAAATCCAAAAATATCCTAGTCTACCATTATGCATTATTTCCATTTCAATGCAGGTGATCGGGAGAGGGACAAGACACCGAGACCGCGGGAGCACATCACAGGTTAGGATGAGGGGTTCTAGAGCGGTGTCAGGAAAAACTACATAGATGTCCCTGGGAGATAGATTTTTGCAATCCTGGACAATAGTGACAGCTGTGGGGAAAAGCCCAGCTGGAAGGAAAAATTGTAAAATTTTTGGAAAGAAGGCTAGGCAGGGTGTTGAGGAGTTGTTCAGCCAATCTGCATAATCTTTCACGGAGCACTGGGCAAGTCACCCAACTGGGATCAATTTAATTTCTTTGGGGAGGAAAATGTGAAGAGCAGGAGGCACTGACAAAAAAATCTGCGTTTTTTTCCAGAGGAGCACAAAGTCGAGCTATGAGAGCTGTTGGTCAAAACTATGCAATCCTGAGAGACAGTCTTGGCCTAGATAGTTCTGCACAGTTACTAAGCTGGTTGCAGAGCATGGAAGAAGGGATGAATAGGACATATATTCACAATTCTCGACTTGGTTGCAGAGTGGGGAAGAAGGTTTGGTAGGATAAGATAGCTCTGCGGAATTCCTAGGCTGGTTGCAGACTAGAGAGGAAGGGCAGGACAGAACATCTCTACGCAATTCCTGGGTTGGTTGCATAGTAGGTAGGAAGGGCAGGACAAGACAACTCTACATAATTCCTAGGCTGGTTACAGAGTGGGAAGGATGCGCAGGGTAGGATAGCTCTACTTCTTTGTCCGGTTGACCATCGGGAGGTTTGATGGGAGGTCTTGTGAGAAGCGTAAAGTAGATCATATTCTGGGACAAATTTTGGACAATTTTGGGAGTCAATCAGCTCGCTCGTTTCCAAAATTTCACAGAGAAAGTTGCCTAGACGGAAACCTCAACCTCTGTGCAGCTCTAGGGAATAGTGGAAGGTCACTAAGGGAAGGTCTGGTTGACAGAAGGTTGTCCAGTTGACAAATTTTTGTGAAAATTGTCTAAGTGTGAAAGAAAGTGTACTCATGCAAACATGACAATGTAATCACACACTTAGCATGAATCAATGACAAGGCACCTCAAACCAACAAGACAACATGTGCTCAATGAGACTGACTCGAAGGTTAAGAGCAACAAGTGTGAAAGTTGAAATATGTATTCAAGTGACCATGACGACACTTCTGCAACAATGTTTACAACTTAGTGTGTGAGTGCGATCGATTTTGCCAGAGTGAAAATAACTCATACACATAAAGAAAAACCTTCAAAATTCCAGAACAAATTCGTAAGTATGGCATAGTGATCAATATCGAAAAATATGACCAGTGATTGATCAAGTGAAGAGGGTGTGAAAAATCAACAAGAGCTCATGGAATGAGCCTCAGTTTTTGCAACCATCAAGGGAAAAACCAAGAAGGCTCCGAAATTTGGATGGAGGCCAAAATTTTGGAGGGTGTTACAACCGCTACAACAAGGTGACAGGGACATGGCAGTGGATGTAAGGTGAAACATGGTTACCAACCCTCTTACAACTTGCATTGATGGTGTTCTTTCCAAAATATCCACATTAGATATTTATGAAGGCTTAGTTAGTTTGCATATAATTTCTGTTTTTAATCAAGCGTAATGACATTTCTTTAGAATGGACCTACAACTTATTCATGTTTTCTTTCAACAAAAAAAAATCAAGTTTAGGGTGTTGTGGCTCTAGAAAAGATATATGGCCCTGATTGTCTGGGGAGTGATATCAAAAAACTATCATATGTTATTGAAAAATACCTTAATGGGAGGTATTCCAAACAAAATATATCATACCTAGACTTGCTCAAGTCTGAAGAAGTAAGACATTCTTCATTTACTAGAGTGGGTCTTCAAGTATACAACTACAAAGACTTTGTATCCTATTCCTCGAGAATAATTGATGTGCCTCGTAGTCATGTTTAATTATTTTGATCATGGCATGCATCATGATGGATGTGAAATCAATGTTATAATCTTTTTTAAACATTGACAAGTGTTGTATTCACCATAGGAAAAACCATGTAGCCACCCCGCCTCCCCCCAAGGCTTATACCCATAGGCCATATTCTTGCTTATGAACATAAGAAACAAGATACTGAATTGGATTTAAATTTTTTAAAGTAGCTAAGTTTTTATTGTGAACTACAACATGGGAATCATAACACATTTCTACTTGACTATCATTCATGTAGGTGAATATATAGACAAACTGAAGGTAGAGCATTATACAAAATCCCAACATTTGCTAACATAAAAAATAACTTAGATGTCTGAAATGACCGACTTGTTGCTTTGTCTGATGATTAATAATCATACTTTCTTGGTTTCTGGAATTTCCTTATGCTACTCACTCTGCTCTCTCTATAACGTGGGGGATTATCATGGCCCTCTTTGATCTCACTAATCTAGTCTATCATGGATTGGTTCAACCCCTCAACATCTCAATTTCTTCCTTGTTGTAGCTATTTTTATGCCATTCACCTTGTGAATGTATTTTGATGTTCTTCACAATTTCTATGACCCTCACCTTCTCCTTTAGGTATCCCATTAACCCGGATAACATTGTATTAGTTTCATCCAATTTTCTAGTCTTCTTTTTGCATTGTAAGATGTCAAATTGCACGCAACCAACTTTTATGTTTGTAGCTAAGAAATTGGGGTAGTTATTGCTCATTCTAGAGTACTTAGGATACTCCAAGATAGTCTTGAGGCTAATAATATTTGAGGATGTTTCTATTGAACTTGCTACCTCTGAGTGTTTGGCTTGGGAATCTCAGGAATCTCACCAAAGAATATGAAGTGATTTCCTTCTTTCCTATGACTGGTTCTCTTATCTTTTTAAGTTTGTTCCTCATTGTTTAGGTCTTGCATTCTTTCTAGGCTATTGTTGTTAGTGATCTCTCTGATCATGTGACCTTCTTTTCCCTTTTTTTTAGAAGTTGATGCAACATTTGGGTGTGTGGCATCTATCCATCTTAATATCTTCCCTTTGCTTATATTTCTTTTCCGATATTATTCTACCATCATTGGACGAGTATTGGCATGAGGGAAGCATCAATCTGATCCTTTTTTTGTCATTTCTTACTTATTTTAACAAGGATATATGATTGTTTAGAGAATTTTCGGTGAAATCACATAAATAATTATTTGTCGATGCGTTTCAAACCAACCAGTGTGGTTCATCGTCAGGACAAGTTGAAGAATCGATCCAGCTTAGCTTGTTAAATAGTTTGGGCAGAGACTCCAACGACTAGATTGATAACGGCTAATTCTGACCTTATGACCCCAGTCAAATAATTAATATTATTGCTATATT
>APFE030902619.1:179504-224960 GCA_000404065.3 Pinus taeda | reverse complement strand
ATTTTTATTCCAATTATAATGTTTAAGTTTAAATGTAACCAAATAATAATAGTTAAAAAATATAATTGTAATTAGGTTAATACATTTAATGGTTCGAAATTAATTTATTAAATGTCTTATTTATAGCTAATAAAACGAATAATATCAGGTAATTAAGATAATAGACGGGATTAAATTATACTAATTCCAATATTAGGTAATTAGTAATATTATCTTAATTAGGTAATTAGTAATCCCGTCTATTATCTTAATTACCTAATATTATTTGTTTTATGATGGTTACCTATGGACCTCAAAATATTCTTCCAATACCCTCAGATTTCCCACACCCAATGATTATGGAATTTTTAACCCTTGAAAAACTGTTGATTCTTCTACTTCGTTTTTGGTAGTTGTTCCAAAATCCCATGACAATTATTTTACATTTTTTACCCCTTGGGTCGTAATGACACCTCCTTCTCCTACTACTCCCTACATATCTTTTGCCACACCATTGAATAACAAAAAGGTGTTTTTGTGCAATTATTGAGGTATTAATGTTGCAATATGTGGGTCCCAGCCTCCAAATTCTTGGGGAATTTTATGCCTCTTTTATTTAGGGAATTTTATGTTTGTATATGTTCCGAAACCCCATGAGAATTCTTTTTTATTTTTAACCTCTTGGGCCACGATGGCACCACCTTCTCCTGCAGCTCATGTATTTCCCATTGTTATATTAAAGAATAAAATGAAATGTTTTTTTGCATATTCAAGGTTCTATTGTCTCCATATGTGGGTGTTAGCTTCCTTGTTTGGGAATTTCTATTGCTGGCCACTGAAAATTAGTCTGATCCCAAAGGTTCAACGAATGTAGCCAATTTACTTTCCTAGCCTCCAAAGCAGTTGTCAACCTTTTCTCCTTATAGTATGCATTGATACTATAGTAATTCCATAGTTGTTGATGTTATTTTAAATTGACAAATTTCATCTTCTTGGAATATAATTATGTTTCTTTCCCACAATTTTTTACACAACAAAATTTGGATAATTCTTTCTGCAATGAATCCTAGGGAAATTCTTATGTTGTTCCAAGTGAATTTCTTGTTTGCAGGTTTGACATAAAATAGGCTCAGATCAGGTCTTTTACTTGTACTATGTAGGGTCTCTTATATATACCATCATTTTTCTCTTTGCGGTCCTATTGGAGTCACTTTCCAAGGTATGGTTTTCTAGCTGATGGATTCCTTTGAGATCTTGAATGATTCCTAGAAACTTCTCTTTTACCCCAATTATTAGGGGTGTAAATGTTGGTTAACTAGAATTCTTGAACCAAGGAAAATTCTGTAAAGGATGTTGTGATCCAGTGAAAACCTTTCAACCCTACTTTGCAAGGTATAAGGATCCCATAGGGAGGATACTCCCTCCAAATAACACTCTTGGTTTGATGCAAAATCTATATCTTCCCTTCTGTAGAGATTTTATTAGTTCTGAGAATATAATTTCTTCATTTTATGTACCTTGAAGGAATATTTATACCAATTTTTGTATGTCCTTTACCTCCATATTACTAGGATATTATCTTCATATTTTGTTTTTTTATTTAGAGTTGGCTCCAAAGGCTTATAGCAATGTTAACCATGAGCCATTCACATTGTTTTGTGCTAGTTGTTATTTTTATTGTTTGTGAGTTATATTTTTATAGTAACTCGCTTGTAGAAATTTCAACAGTTTATGGGTATTAATACTATAATGTATTACAATCTTACTATTGTTGAGTTGGAGGGCTTTGCTTCAAATCAAATAAATTTATTACATTCCTTATTTTTTGTGGCAATGAATGCACTTGACACCATTCTTGGCATACACCTAACAAATTGGTGTGGAAGAAGACTGCAACTCCTAATGACTTTAATTGATTTTTTTTTTTTTGTTACTAGCCATTCTATATAGATAGTTTTACTTAACTTATGTTGATGTGCCCACTGTTGGCATACAACAGGCACTAAAATTTGTTATGCTTGTCCAACACTTTTCAACTTTAGTCAACCTCTTTGGAACTACAATGGTTTCATAACTGCTGAGTGTGGATTTTAAATAGCCTCTAGAAACAACGTAAGGACACACCCCATGTTCCTTTATCAATGTGATATGCATTCCTAATGGAAATGGATTCTATTCACTCTGTCTTGTGTAGTTTACAAAAAAGATAAAAATATGGAATAAAAAGTAATTTGTTAACATACGGAAAAACTGTGCGCCTGAAAAGGTTTTGTAATTAGAATTTTGTCTGAGATCAACTTACCAAAAGATTGATGTCATTGACTTGGTTGCCTAGGTTAATATGTAGATTTTTATTAATCCATTGCAATATTTTATCATTGATTATGCAGATGCATCCTGGAAATTTCATTCTTGCAAACACAAATATGAGAAGTACTATTCCCAACATTTTCTCTCTTGGTACAACGATGTGTGTCCAAGTAGTTATGGCTAACTTATTTTTCATGGATTAGTTTTATATATAGATTTCTTCCCTCCTGGCATGGGCCTAGTTCCATGAACAATCAATCCCAAAATTTATCCTTCAAAATATAGATGTGTGGAGGCATTGTTGCAACATTTTGTTGCATATCTAATCCAATTGTTTAAGAGACATTCCTATATTTGATTGATGTGTTCGGAACATCCAAAACATTTATAGCTATTTCCCTATTTTTGGTATTTCATTACTTTTTTTCCTTGATTTTGTTCCTAAGATGAAAGGCTTGATCTTCGAGGAGGTCAATAAATTATAACAAGGGATATCATATAGTGGTACTATAACCGAGGAATATTCTTTTAACAAACCCCTTCATGATGGTCATCATACAACCTGAAGTAACAAACAAGATTCTAAAATATCTCATGAGACAGGGTAGTCAAATCAATTGTTGCAGATCTGTGGATGACATTTGGAAGAATTATAGGAGAATGTACAACTTAAATGGAATATCACCAATCATATCGGAAAGTTTTGCATGGTGGCATATCGATAAGTTTTGCATGGTAGAGGTGTCGTAATTTGCACTATTTCTTGATAATATACTATTAAAATCCTTGAAAATTCTATTGGATATGTTGGATAATGAATGCTTCTACTTGCATCATTCATCAACATCCCTTTTTAAAAAAAAAATCATTTCTACCACTCCCCTAATATAGGAATTTTAATTTAGCACTACAATTGCATATATAAAGGATATATATTTTATGCTTTCCCTAAAGTTATGTCATTTATAGATTAGGTTAGGAACACACTAATTGGATTTTTTGGGTAACTCTCGTAACACTTGTTGTGATCCAAAAATTTTAGATATCAACCTTTCCACAATGTTGTTTTTGGGTATGATGGACTTCCACTAGAAATACAAATACAAACTAAAGAAATGCATCAACAAGTTGAGTTTGGAGTTACAGCACATTGGAGGTACAAGGATGGTGAAGCAACACACTCTTCCTTCATTATTTAGATGGTTGAGTGGTAAAGATGGGTGTTAATATGGAACAGTAAGATTATGGACACTAAACTGTGGTTATCTCCCCAATATGTAGACATGATACCACCTTCCCCTTTCCGTTCCCATAAAGATGGCTTCCCACATATGGATAAAATTTTCATCCCACCATATGTTGGAAGATGATAAAATGAGTATGGTATTCTTGAAAAGACCATATTATGATGTAGTTTCTTTTCAATCCGCTTGTTTTGAATTTTTTTTTCTAATCTTTTACACAATTTTTTATGTATATTTTTTGAAATTTCTACCATCATATCAATTTCATGAATAAAGCATTGTTTATTATTGTTAAATATATGAATGTGCCAGAACTACCTCCAAATTAGACTGTGAATTATTTACTAGACAGAATAACTTATGGTGGTTCATGTTTTACATCATATGGTTTTCCAATACATGAAGAGGAGATGAGGCCATGAGTAAATAACAAAATCATTAGTGATCCTTGTCAGAAGCTGAAAGTGGGTGATTTAGTTGAATTGACTTTATCTATGTAACTACCCTCATCCCATACCTGCCCAAGTGACTGACCAACTGGGTTAGACATGTGACGAGAGGTTACCAAGATATGATTCAGCCTCCTAGGTATCCTTAAGGAATTCGAATTGATGGAAGCCCATCAAACATACCTTAAACGTCATCAACAACACTCCTAGGAGCCATCGCAACCACACAAGGATCATGCCCCTGGGTCCCACTATGTTTTTAAGTTATTAAACCTTTGTACGCTCCCATGCTATGGGAATTCTAGCATCTAGAGAGCTCTGAAAGCTCCCAAAAGCCTAGATGCTTGTGTCCAAGGACTTTTTCTAGTAGACCTATGTCAAAATCCACAAAATATAAAGGATTTTTGGAGCCTAGAATTCCTTCCACTGCCTAGAAGTTTTTGTAACTTGTGGAATCCATTAAACACATGAATACAAGACTAATAAATAAAAAAATTGCTCTAGGACTAGGCGTGACCATCCCCAACCGAGACTAACATTCTGCTAAACACTTGTCATCAATGTAATGTACATGTCTAGGATACAAGGCAGAGCATGAATGGCTAATGTTGGGATAGGATCCCTTGCGGTCAATTCTGGGGCAAAAGCCCAAGTTTTTGGGGTAGAAATCCCAAGTTTTTGTGATGTACAGTGTAAAGTCTCCATAAGTTGTGGTTGTGGAGTAGGTAGATAGTAAGTGCCATAAAGATATTTTCTCTTCTTTTATGTAAGTTGTGTCGGCTTTATTAGATCTACCCATGGTCCGCGGACCATGTGATTGTATAAAAGGGAGAGCTTTATAGAGTGTAAGGCATAGTAAGTAAGAGATCAATGAATGTAATGGGTCATTAGAGTTGAAGAGCGAAGAGTCTTAGAGTAGAAGAGAGGCTCTTCAGTTGTGTGCGTAGAGGCCTAGAGTAGAGTCCACAGCTAAGTGCGTGGACCCCTATAGTTGAGTGCATAGAGTAGTCTTGATTCCGTAAGAAAATATGAAGCATCAATAAAGAGATTATTTTGGAAATATTTGGGTTTTTTCCCATTTAATTCTATTATGAATGAATGCGTTTATGTTATGATGAATATTGGGTTTATGATTTAAGACTATATCGATTCACTATTCTGCATGGTTTACATTGTTACATGAATGCAAGTAATAATATCTATTTACGTGAAGAATATCTTAATGCATGGTAAAGTTATTAAACACTTAAGCCGATCTAGGTAAATACAGAAATAGGAGTAATAATAGATGCATGTAAGTGGTTGATTCGCCTATTGAGGTTGGCGAAAAATAGTTGTAGACCTTCGTAAAGGTCTAGAGGTTTGTAAGAGGAAGTTATATTATAAGCTTTAAGGGCTTCTCGATCTGCACAAAGGCATGTTTAGGGCATATAACGACATCACAATCATCTCTGGGTGTGAAAACTTGGTTCCAACATCCTCCCATACTTCTTCAAGTGAGACTTCAGTCCGCACTCCACAGATTAATGCTAAAAGGGCCAATACTGTAAGGATTTGTTTAGTAAACTTAACTTTGAACCTGGGTCAGGACCCACTAAGCCAACATATGGTTCTGTTGTCAGGACTGGGATCTACATAAAGAGATGTGTGATGTCACATCACTGGAATCCAGCTAAGAAGGAAATTAAAGATTGGTTGGATAGAAAGATCCACGAATTTGCGATGCAAGAAAACATAAGTCCACGATTGACGAATGAACAGTGGTTGGAAAGGTATCTATACATAGAGATACATGAAATTTTCTTCTATTGCTTCCCAGTCGAATTATACGAGTGGATCACTAAATTGGCAGACGGCCAGGGAAGGTGGAGGCTTGACGGTTCAATACTTTGGACCCCAGAGTTAGTGTGAAGATTCGAAGCCTCTGAAGATAAGATCATGTGCGCTATCGATCACTTGCTTAATCATATGCACCTCAGCCTATGTTGTGAGTTCCACATGACTAGGAAGGAGAAACATCAGTAGTACCTCACCTCGAGGCACTAATTCAGTCACAAATTAAACATCCATCTCAATGGTGAATGTCACATGTCAGCCCTAGATATCAAAAGCATCTCGATCTAGTTTCCATCTCCCTATCACAAAGTGTAAAAAGTCCTGTTCTGATCTAAGGAGAGGGTTCTGAATGAACTTCAATAACCCCTATTCATCCAATAATGTTGATTTGGAGCATCATCTACCACTTCCACATGTATACAAACCAAATCCTGCTCGTGCCATATCATACCCATCCTTCCCAAAGCATGAAGAAACCAAAAATTAGCCTCAAGGATTAAAAATTTTCCTTATATCAATATGTTGAGGGCTCGAAAATATTTGCCTTAACATCAGGGAAAAACACGTGGTCGGAAACTTAGGGTAGTTCCTTTTCCATTTGGAGTATTGGCTCTGACTGCATTTATGTGACTAGTTTCCCTTAATAAAAGATAAAAAGTGGATGTGATATATAACTGTGGGACTGATTATGTGAATGAAATTAAGAAACCGAAATACATAGACTTAAACTATCTATCCCAAAAAAGATTTTTTTCTATACATGTGACTTATAAAGGTCTTGCATTAAACATGATAATATATATCATCAAATCCCTTATGAGGTTAAACTATATAAAGATAGATATTTAATTAAATAGTTAACTAAATCAGTTGTTGAAACATATCAGACATATCATATATCATTATTCATTCATATACTTAAAATATTTCAATTAAGCACATCAATAGTGATAAAACATTTATATGAAAAACACAAATACAGTAACCATTCAAATCATAAAAAAAGTACTAATATTCAGATAATAGTACCTGATAAACGTTGTCTCTACTCATAAGTGAAATATTAGTGGTTCCTTTTTCTATTAAGATTCCCCAAAGATATATTAGTACAAACCATAATCTCTCTTGTAGAAATTCAGAGCCTTTCCTTCATAACAATTAAGGGAATTTATAGTTAGCAATCAAAACAAAAATCTAGAAAAGTGCCCCAAAATGTTGAAGTGGTTTTAACAAATCATACTACAAATAAAGTAAAAGACAATAATCGATTGGAGTTGCAACAACTTGACTATCTATTCACTGTTGAATCTCACATATATTTGTCATTTGGCTTTTGATTTAGGTGGACTATGTAGTTGTATGCACATTTGTGCAGTGAATAATGCCTCTTTAAGTGCTAAAGGTAAATGGGTAGTGGTGTCGAAGAGACGTATCAGTATCAACCACTGATTCTATAGTTTGTCTAGGAAATGGCAATGGCATTCCAAGTCAATCTTTGACAAATCTTTGATCCTCTCAGCCTTCTTTTTTCATGATTACTTCCATGCTTTATTGACCAATTTTACATCTGGTGACAATTTGAGGAGTTATTTAGCCGAAGGATTGATTTGATGCCAACCGTGTTGGCCTTTTGTAGTCTCTGTTACAATAATTTCTTTAGTTTAGCATGGTAGAGAGTCTTTGGAAATCGTGGATCGAACTATTACTCTCTCTTTATCGACCCTGGGTTCATCTATGTTTCATCCGAACAGAGCTTATTAGTTCTTTTATTAAACTAAGATGAAAATCGAATTAAATTCTAAACATAACAAACTTCCTACAAAACCAATGAAAATAGACTTTTCAATTATTATAAAAGTGGTACCACATGGAAGTGACAGGTGGCAATAACCATATGGTATTGCAAAAAGGCTCATCACAACTTTTAAAATGAGACAACATGAAAAACTTGTGATATAGGTAGCTTTGATATGGAGCATATGCGAAACCATATTCAACTCTTTTTGATAACTATATCCATAATATCGGAGCTTTGTTCCAGAGATCTGATATCGTAGGTTTCATTCAAAAGTTCTGATTAGACAGGAAGACCTGAAATTCTTATCAATCAATATTAAAACACATATCAGATTCAAATATCAAAGCGAAGAGTATTTTAAGGATATTGAAAAATCTAAGAGATTGGGATATTGCAATATTGACGAAATGACATATCAGCTGGACCGAAAGTAAAAGGATATTAGAGGATTGGAGTGAAAAGGAATATCGGAGATTGTTGGATGCGAAATATTGAAGATTGGCAATCGAAGCTTTGGGGATCAGTGAAATGAGCATCATTTTAAAAACGTTGATATGGGAATCTCTGATATGCTACGTGGAATTCCTACACGGTCGGGCTTTTATTCTTTTATTCATAGAAGAGTGCTTTTATAGTATTTAGGATTATAATTTAGAAAACTCAATCAGAGAAAGTTTAATTTGCAACTTTTTAAAAGAGGAAAAGTTAGACAATTTGAAATGCCTAGATAAGTTTTGTCCATAAGGGATCTAAAACAATAGCCGCTTGTTTGTGAATATGTGTGATGGACTTAAGCTCCGATATAAAGTTTCGATAAGGAAAATTTATCATTTTAGTCAAGTTTTTTAAAAATGGGCCTACTATTATCTTACTTTATGAAACTTAAAGGATTTTATCCTAAACTAAAAAGTGTCCCCCATATTTTATTAGGTATACTATTAACTATGATGTCAGGGTTGTTGTGTCGTACACAACATTTCACGCTTGTTTTAAGAACAGACGTGTGATCACATGCCTATTTTTAAAAGAAGTGCGCGATACGATGCTGAATTTCTCTATATAGTCATGCACGTTGTGTGACTTTCATCCTCCTACGTGCGAGGATGTCGGTCCCTTCACCATGTGCTTTTTTTCACACAAATGCATAATACGTGTGACTGTTTCTTACATAGTCACACCAATAAATCCATAAGGTCCTTGGAATGAATACCTTACAGTTGTTCCACCCATAGCGATGCACTTGCATGATTGTTGTACCCTTACCCCCACAACTATTTCACAGTCTTCCACATAGGCTTTGGATTTTTCCCTAAAAAGGGCTCGTACATGCCATCGTGTATGGCCTATCTACCCTAGCCTACCAAATTTGCAAAGCTCGGCTTGTGACCTATTACCTGGCTATCCTCACACGCTACCTCAGTTCTCTAGTTGATTGCTACATAGGAAGAAAGCTAGTGGACCTTGCTCTGTAGTCCACATCAGCAAGTACAAATGAGGTTACATACAGGCCATATCACACTATATATCACCCTCTTTGTCACCTTTTGGATGTTCATTTAGGAGCTCATGACCTCCTTTCACAAAACCATTAGCAATATTAGGATCAAGATGATGTCATCTGCATTGTGGTACCCTCCATTCTGATTTCAATAACATACTCATTTTTGGGCCCGTTGCATGATTTACACTACCCATTAGGTTCACCTTTCCATGTCTTTCGATTCATTTTATTTAGCACATTTCAACTTACATATTATTTCATCAATATGTTTTCACTTGGGGTATTGCTTGTTGAAGTTGCAGGTCTCGCAACATTTTCTCAACAGAATTAGTCCCTCGGTGACCTTTGAAAATTAAGGTGTCATTCTTCACTCAACATTGTAGGATTCCTTAAAATAATTTCATATCCTGACATCATTTGGGTCCATCATATTGACCACATTTACCACCACCTTCCACCTACAACTAGTAAATATCCATTTTGGTCGATAGTACCTCCCATACATGGATCACCTCATTTTATAGATGTCCTTACACTATTGGGATCCATGACCATTCCCTTAAGCCCAAGAACCATCTCATTTCCATGTCCTGAAGATCAACCTCATTATCCTATTCTTTACTCATTTCTTACCAACTCCTCTTCCCGACCACCATGATTATTTTTTGTCAGATTAAGTCGAATGCACACTCACATTCTACATTTGTCCTATTGTCCCTCCATACAACATAAACCATCTACATCACTTCACCCACCTTATCAACCTCATACTGAGACCAACTAATGGGGCCCTCACCCAGAGCAGAAAATCCCACTTGCATCATTACACAGGATGTCGTTTTCTAGGGGCACTTGTCTCCATGTTTGTACATCCCAAACTACTTTTACATTATTTTGGCAAGTGTACAAATATTTTTTGGGAAAAGGATTCCCTTCCATATTTTTGTGTCATGTACCAGATGGCAGTCCTTAGTCTCCCTTGGATATAGCTTGCTCCATGTGTGCCCACATGTCTTGTCCGATCACCACCATGTTAAGTGGATCACTCCAACTGATGGCAATATTTCAACTTTGCCCATACAACACCTTAAAAGGACTCATCCTCAAAGATTCTCAATACGCATTATTGTACACAAACTCTACCAGTGGAATGTACTCTTCCCACTTTCATTACTGATGCATCACATACATCCTCAACATGTCCTCAAATAGCATGTTGACCCTCTTTGTCTATCCATCTGCCTATGAATGATAATATGTACTGAAGTCCAACTCTACGTCCAAACCTACAAACAACTCCTTCCAAATCTTGGAAGTGAAATTCACATCCCTATTTGACACAATCTTCTTCAGAACACCATGCATTGTAACCACATCTTTGATGAACACTTGTGCTACATAACTAGATGGGAATGTAGACTTTGCCGAAATGAAATGTGCAACCTTTGTCAACCTATCCATAATAACCATGATGAAATTATGTTGTCTCACTATAGTCGGAAACCCTGTAATGAAATGCATAGAATTGACCTCCCATTTCCACTCTGGGATCGCAATCTATTTTTGTAGTGCACCTGGATGTTTACACTCTACCTTCACTCGTTGAAAATCAAAACATCTAGTCACATAATATGCTACATCCCTATTCAAATTTGGCCAATAGTAAAGTCTCTTCCTTGTTGTTAGTGTCTTCTGATAACATGGGTGACCTGAATATCACATGAAACTCCCTCAAGATCACTTTCTTGAGCTCACTGCTATCTGACACATATATCATATCTCGGAAACTGGCCAATCCATTTGATTTAAGTTAATAATCCACATCCTGTACACCTACACCTATACCTGTACCATGAGTTGTACCTGTACCTATACCTGTATTATCTCCTGTACTTGTACCTGTGCTCTATTGCAACCTGTGCACAATATCCATATACCTAACATCCTTCTGACTTGCCTGTAAGATCCTATATTGTAAGTTTGTCCCATAAGATCTCATAGCTACCAAGTGATTTATCTGTACCCACCTACTGAGAGAATCTGCCACCTTGTTCTCTTTTACTTTAATGTACCTGATCTCGAAGTCAAACTCATTGATTGTGGCCAACTGTCATAGTTGCCTTGCGTTCAGATTAAATTGGTAAAACAAATACCTCAACCCATTATGATCACACATCGGTACAAAGCTCCTGCCAAGAAGATAGTGTCTCCGCATCTTCAATGCATGTATGGTTGCTGCTAACTCAGGATCATGTGTCAGGTAGTTATGCTCATGCTCATTCAACTTTTGTGACACATAGAATACCACCTTCCCATCCTGCATAAGGACTTGAACGAGTCCTCTCTTGCAAGAATCTATGCATACTACAAACTCTTTTTCTAGATCTGTAATACTTAGCACTGGTGCATGTGTCAACAACTACTTAAGTTGCTCAAAACTAGCCTCGCACTACTCTGTCCATTGGAAATTCTTACCCTTTTTCTGCAATGGCGTAATATGATAAGTAATATATGACAAATTCCGAATGAAAATCCTATAATAGCCTACCAAACCCATGAAATATATCACCTCATCCACATTCTTAGGAGATACCCACTCCATAATGGCTCTTACCTTTTCTAGATCTATTACAATGCCCTCCTTGGAGACAACATGCCCCAAATAGTGTACCTCATTCAGAAAGAAACTACACTTGCTAAGTTTAGCATACAACTAATGCTCTCTCAACAACCTCAACATTGTTGCTAAATGCTCAGAATTCTCTTCTTCATTTTTATAATATACCAATATATCGTCAACGAACACAATCACAAACTTATCCAAGTACATATGCCACACAATATTCTTCAAACACATAATTGTAGTTGAAGCATTAGCTAAGCCAAATGTAACTGCAACGAAATCATAATGCCCAAACCTGGTCCTGAACTCAATCTTGTAAATTTCTTCCTCTTTGATGCATACCTCATGATATCTGGACCTCAAATCAATCATCGAGAACACTCTTGCTCCCTTCAGCTGATTGAACAAGTCATCAGTCCTCGATAATGGATACCTATTCTTGATAGACACTTTGTTCGATTGCCTATCGTCAATACATAATCTGAGATTACCATATTTATTCTTTACAAACAATACTGGTGTGCCCCATGGTGATACACATGGCCTAATGTATCCCATTTTCAACATTTCCTTCAGCTGCAACTTTAACTCAACCAGCTTAGGTGTGCTCAGCTTGTATGGTTCTTTTATTGTGGAGCATCAATGAAAGTGTCTACCTCCTCATGAGGTCGAAATTCTGAAATATCCTCAGGAAATTCATCCTTGAATGACCATAAAACTAGGTACCTTCTTAACACATCTATATCCTCAACTTCCTTAACCTTATCATTAGAAATGTGCACTACAAATAGCTTACACACTTTTCTACGACTACTCTTTTCTTGCATAGCTGTCACTATCCTAATTGATGTAGCTTTCTTCTTACCCTATAAGACTCTTGGTTCCCCATTGTCATCAACGCATTCAATGGATTTGTCATAAAAATCCACCTCTGTTCTATCAAGATAAAACCAATCCATGCCCAACAACATATTGTAATAACCCAACAATTATACATTAAAATGTGTTATAGTAGGAATACCATTAAAATCAAATGTACAAGCTCTTACCCAATGATGGACTTTCTTCTCCATACACGTAGCCAAATTCACTAACCAAGATTCTATATGCAATTCCTTACTAAAACCACACTTATTTACCAAGTCAGGACTAGCATAGCTATAATTAGATCCAGGGTCAATCAAAATAGAGATGACTTGATCACAAAGCTTACCATCCATACCAATTATAGATGCCTGATGCTCTACCTTCTTTATATCCAATGATGCATAAATACGTGGAATACTCTTACCAACATCCCCAATAGTTTGTGCCTCCTATGCACTATATATCTGAGGTCTGTCTACCACCTTGATTCTGCTGGCAATCTCTCCTATGATGATCTTTGCCACATGTCCAACACTCTCTAAGCTTCCAACATGTCTCCTTGTTCTATTCTCCTTATCAGAATCCATGTCCTCTATATGATGCATTAAACTTCTTAGTTGGTGCAACATTCTCCTTATTACCTGAATCATGAGGCCTTGCTCACTTCTTGTCCCATTTTCCTTTGTTCTTTGCATTATCTCTCCATTCTGGCTTAGTCTTAGACCTATGATTCACTTGTTCATAGAAATGTCTTAGCTTCTAGATGGCCTCCTCTAATGATCTAGGCTCATCAAACTCGATATTATCTTTCAATGCAATTGGTAATCCACTAATGAACCTTTGAATCTTGGCCTTTTCTTTTGTGAGATAACGAACATACCTCAGTAACTCCAATAACTTGCTAGTGTACTCATCATCTTTCATTCAACCCATATTTAGCTCATAAAATTATTTCACCCTATCATCAAAGTATCTCTCTGAAAAGTACTTCTTCTTGAATAGCTTCTCAAACTCACTCCAAGCCAAATCCTCTTCATGAATACATCTAACTTTTTTCACATTTTCCCAGCATATTTCTGCTTTACCTTTGAGACTGAATTTAGCCACTCTAGCTTTCATGTTCTCTGAATAGTCATGCCAAGCAACCATGCCTTTGCATCCTTTAGTTTCTTCATTTCTCCATCAAATGTTAGTGTCTTTTCTTTATTAATCTCATCTCACAAATATCCCTTATCGCTCCTCCTATAAGGATGATAACGATGAAGATAATGATGCCTATCTAAATAAGAACTAGAAGAATACCTATGTCTATCCCCTCTTCTATCTGGAGTGTCCAACAATATTCCATCTTTGATCATGTCATCTGTATCTGACATGTGACCACCATCCGACTACCTACCATATGTCCCATTGGTTATATTCCACGACTCATAGTTAATCTGACATGGTCCCTCTCGCTGCAAATCTGACAAACTCTTAAGTATCACTGCATTTAGCTCTGTTTGTCTCTCTTGTGCCTACATGTTTTTTTCATTATCTGCCTCACAACTCCTTATTTCATCCTTTAATCTTCTCAGTGCAACTTCCAAATCGGAAGAGTTCCCAACACCATACTGCTCTTCAGATTCATAGGGAAATTCTTTGTAGTCAACCATCTTTCTAGCCATTTGATATTTCTTCCTGCAAGGTATATCACGTCAACTAAAACCAAATCACAATAAACCAATGTACCTTAACATAACTCGTAGAGGATACCTTGTATGCAAGGTCAATAAATCAATGTGGTACATGTATAAGATAATCATCACAACAAATAGAAACCATGCAATCGACATTCTAGGTAGGGTCGAGTCATCAATGCATGACCTTAAAAACAACACATAATATGACCTAATTCATGACAACAACCACTACATCACTGTACACTTGACTAAATGAAAACATGAACATGCATAAGAAATATGTATCCAACTAGACAATGCCTAAACACGTATGATCAAGCATGTATGAATGATACTTGAAGCCAAATATACCATAATGTTACATGCAAAGCATACAAGAATGTAACCAAACATACTACAATGATAAATGTAAGTGAGATAAATCAACATGTAACCAATCATACAGTCATAGTGATGCATTCCACAGTAAAACGCATCAACTCTACATGAAGACATCACTACCACCATGAACAACATCATGCAAAATCAACAAGCACATGGAATTCAAGTGTGAGAGACACACATGCAATTTACATGCATGCATGACCAACACATAGCCCATCCAGTCCAATGGGTGAACCAAATCTAATACCACTCGGTAACACCCTCCTCCCACATCTACCGAAGAAACAATCCAATTGAGGTAATCATGCCACAAGACGACACTATGATATGATTCAACCTCCTAATTCATGTTAAAGAAGTGGAATTGATAGAAACACACCATACATACATTCAACATCAGCTTTAGGACCCTCATGAACCAACCCAACCCTTTAGACAACTTGCCCTTGGGTCCCACTGATATTTTGGAAACCTTAAGCCTCAGCCACTCTCATGCTATAAGCATGACAGTGTCGAGAAACCCAGAGTCCCTCTCACAGGCTTTCCTGCCAGCATCCAGAGACTCATTTAGTCAGTGCTATGTTAGCGTCCTCAAGATTTAAGCCGCCTTTTCAGGCCCGGAGCCCAGGTTACTACCCAAAATTTAATCATCTCTTTAAATCGGTAAAATAACATGGAAATGACAAAACCAAAGAAAATACTTGTTTAAGATCTTTATTAGACCCCTACTAGCCATGGTAGGCATTTGGTCAAACATATCAAAAATATGTAAACTATAGGTGTAAATAACAATTATGAGCATAGGGTTCTCATACTTAGCTCAGAATCGCTAAGAACCATTGATGCCTTAGCACATCAACTTCCATTCCATCCATTAGGTCATATATACATTTCTCATTCAATTACCAATAAAAACATGATGGAATTCATACATAGTTGTTGTCATAAACACATACATAACCAATTTAATCGCTGTAGAAATACTAATGAAAGTACAACCATATATACCACATATAATCCATCAAAATACTCAAGAAATATAACGAGAAATAATCTTTCATTAATAATGGAAAATCCAAACCCAGGATGGGACTTCCATATTCCACTCGATCATAGAATGGCTGAGCCAAATATCTCTTCATCGATTCATGCTCGTGCCATATTACAAGCATGAATATGGGATCTCACAGAACAAATCAATCAAAACTCATCCAGGGCTTCTAGAGGCCATCCACCTCAACCCATCAAATATTTATTCCTTCTCATAGTCGGACATTACAAAACCATCATCATATTGGTCTCCATCAAAGCCTTCTAGGAACCAAGGCTTCCAGGACTAGTAACTCAACCCACAGCTACCACTAGGATTCTAGAGAATTTGTCCAACCAAGGCTTCTAGGACTAGTAACTCAACCCATCAAGGGCTTCCAGAGCATTTTTCCAACCAAGGCTTCCAGGACTAGTAGCTCAAACCAAGTTTTTACAGGGCTTCTAGAGTGTTTTTCCAACCAAGGACTCTAGAAACTAATAATCAACCCAAGCTAAGGAAACATGAGAAACAACCAAAAATAAATAATGAAAGTAAAACCAAAATCACCATGGCTATCCAAGAAATGGCAAGGTATTGCAGAAATGTCCTCAGACATGTAATTATATTAATAAGAAAAGCAATTACATCTGGAAATTTGCAAGAGTTTACACCTGAACAACAAAACACTCTTGCAATGAGATATTTATAAGCTCAATGTCCTAACTACCTCTAATTATGGATCACTTATATAATAACAAGTGTTCATTTACAATGAAAGCTATTCAAACAACGTACTAACAATTCTCCTAAATTAGAGCCTAAGATACAACACATTTGTAGAGTCATATCTTTTTACAATAATATTCTAATTCTAAATTTCTCTATTTAATAATTATATATTCTAGAAAAATAATTATTAATTTAATATCTTAAATTAATAGTTATTTTATTCTAATTTTATAACCTATGATAATATTTTATTTTGGATGATCTAGCATTCCCCTCTATGATCCAAAGATACATTACAACAGATACTAAGTTCATCCCTGAACTTAGTAAATTTTATTCTACCAAGAGGTTTCATGAACATGTCAGAGATATGATCTTCTGAAGGACAATAAATTGGCTTGAGGATATCCTTGGCAATGAGAGATTTGATACGATGATACTTAGTGTCCACATGCTTTGTCTTTGAATGAAAAACTAGGTTCTTTGCAAGCATAATGGCTGACTAGCTGTCAATGAATAATAATGTAACTTCTGCTTTGGAAATGCCCATGTTCTGCAAAATTCTGCACAACCACACAATCTCACATGTTGCTTCCCATGCTGAAATGTACTCTACTTTTGTTGAAAAAGTGGCCATTGTAGCTTGTTTATAAAAATTCCAATACAATGTTGCTGATCCCATACTCATTAAATAACCTGATGTTGATGCTCAATCATCAATACTTCCAACAAAGTTGGCATCTAAAAATCCACCAAGTACAAAGTTTTTAGTCTTTGTGTAAAGAAGACCAAAATCTTTTGTTCCTTGAATATATCGAAGAACCATTTTGGTTGCATTCCAATGGTTGTCTTGTGATTCCTGCATAAAATGTGAAAGAATATTGACTGCATAAGATAGATTAGGGTGAGTTTTTGTCAAATAAATCAAGCTACCAATGAATTGTCTATAGGTAGTGTTGTCCACCATTTCCCCTCCAAATTTTGAAAGTTTCAAGTTTTGCTCCATGGGGGTAAGAATGGGCTTGCAATCCTGTATTCCAAATCGCTAAAGAACCTTTACTACATACTTACTCTGAGAAATGAAAATATGATGTGGATGTTGGAAGACATCAACTCCAAGATAGTAGTGAAGTAATCGCAAACCTGTCATCTTAAAACCTGCATGTAATTATGTTTTCACCTGTCCAATATGATCATCATTGTTTCCAGTAATGATCAAATCATCTACATACATAACAAGAATCACCAGATATTTACCCTGTTGTCACACATACAAAGTATCATCAGATTCACTTCGTTGAAAACCAACTTTCTTAAGGTATTCATCCATTTTTGCATACCAAGCTCGAGGAGCTTGTTTTAACCCATATAAAGCGTTGATTAATTTGCAGACTTTATGTTCATGCCCTTCAATTTCAAAACCTGGTGGTTGTGTCATATATACTTCTTCCTGTAAATCCATGTTGAGAAAAGCACTTTTTACATCCATTTGATAAACTTTCCATCCTTTCTAAGCGTCCAATGCAAGTGTCAATCAGATGGTGTTCCATTTAGCTATAAGAGCAAAAGTTTCCTCATAATCAATGCCTTCCTGCTGTGCAAAACCTTTAGCCACAAGTCTTGCTTTATACTTTTCAAGTTCTCCCTTTTGGTTGTACTTAATTATGTAAACCCATTTGCATCCTATGGGTTTAACATTTTGAGGACAATCAACAAGTTTCCAAGTGCTGTTATTAATTACTACTCGATATTCTTCAATCATAGTTTGTTGCCATTCTTTATGTTTTACTGCTTCGTTGTATGTGGAAGGTTGTCTAAAATCATTTGCTATCAAGGAAAAATTTCCTTCACTTCTGTGTGACTTCCTTGTTCCTATTTTCTTCTGCTCATTAGGCCTTACATCTTTCAAAATTTGAACTGCCCATTTTGGTAGTTGATGCTCACGTGTTTGAGATTTTGAAAAGTCACCATCATTGTAAAGAGGATAAATGTAAACTGATGTTCATCGATCAGTTGAAGATTCTGGAGGTGGAGAATCATTAGTAGAAGAATGGCTACTACTTGGAGATGCGAATGAACTGCTAGAAGATCCAGATGGTGTTGTTGAAGTAGATGGACTAGATGAATCATCTTTAGACGAGGGAAAATCAAGTTCATACCAATTTGGTGAATTTGGTTGACTTTGCATATTTCCTTTTCTTCGACTTCCTTTAGTTTCTAAATTTTGAAGAAGACTTTCTATTTCTTCAGCACTCTTACTCTCTGTTTCATAAAAAATTACATCCCTTCTCACAATAAATTTTCCATTGGTCAAAAGACAATACCCTTTCTTCTCATCAAAATATCCAATCATTGTGCATTTCAAACTTCTTGAGTCAAGCTTAGTTCATTTTTCTTTTGGAACTAAGGCATAACATACTGATCCAAAACTCTAAGATATTCAACTCGAGTTTTGAAACCAAACTAAGCTTCATAAGGTGTGATTCCATCTAAAGAAGCACTTGGAGATTTGTTTCTTAAGTAGGCAGCTGTATGAATTGCTTCTGCCCAATATGTTGGACTTAACTTTTTGAAAGTTAACATAGATCTTTCCATTCCTAACAAGGTGCGATTCATTCTTTCTACTACTCCATTTTGTTGCAGAGTGTAAACATTTGTAAAATGTCTTCTTATGCCATTATCACTGCAATGAGTTTTGAATTCATTTGAAGTGAATTCTCCCTCATTATCTATCCTGAGAGTGCCTATCTTTTCTTTGACTTCATTTTGAACAAGTTGGTGAAAATTTTTAAACTTTTCAAGTACTTCTGAATTCTGCTTCAAGAAATAAACCCAAGTCATTCTACTGAAATCATCAATGAATAGTAAGAAATATTTGCAACCAACGAATGAAGTTTTTAGTGGTCTACAAACATCACTGTGAACTAGTTGCAGCAGCCTATTTGCATGCCATGAACTTGTTGGAAATCTTTCTCGACTTTGTTTTTGATAAATGCAAGCTTCACATTTTGTATTTTCCTTTTTGAAAGTTGGAAGTCCCTTAACCATCCCTTATTTTTGCAATTGAGAAATACTATCAAAATTTAAATGTCCATACCTTACATGCCATAATATTATAGGTGAAATTCCTGTAGTCACTACCCCTACAAAGTCAGAATGCCTTGGAATAATTGTCCCTTTCATCCTTAACAATTTTCCATCTTCATAACCTGTCATCATAGTTTGCATGCTCTGTTTGACTGAATTAAACTTAACTAAGCCATATTCAATAATTACCCGATGTCTTGCTTGTCGAATCGTGACTAAAGATGTGTTGGTACATACCACACATTTGAAATCATTTTTTCTCCAATGCGAGGAGAGAAACTTTAACTGCACCATTTCCATAAGGATTATGTTTTGTATCATCTACAAGAAAGATGGAATTAAGTTGGAAATCTTGAAAATTCCAAAAGAAGTCACGTCGACAAGTCATGTATTGAGTTGCCTCTGAATCCAACATCCAAGCATCTTCATAATCACTTTTAAGGTGGGAGGAAAGTTGTAATGCCAGCGAAGAAGTAAAGACATATTCTAAATCATCATCATCTTGATCATTTTCAAATTGTGCTAAGTGTTGATGAAACTTGGGGATTTTATCAATAGAAGTTCGAAAATCTTGAGCATAATGTCCAACTTTGTTACATCTTCAACCCACAATTTGAATTAAGTATCTTCCTCTTCCTGGAAACTCTCCTTTGCCTCTGCTTTGCATTTTGTTTTGAGGTCGTCCTCTACCTTGATTATTATTTCCTCTTCCTTGAAAAGAACCTCTTCATTGAAAATAGCCTCTTCCTTAACAGTTTCCTCTGCCTTGAAAATTACTCTTGCCTAAACTGTTTCCACTATTAAAGTTGTTTCCTCTACTTTGGCTTCGACCTCAATTTTGTACATTATGTGCTACTTGATTCTGATTGAAATTCCCTCTGCCTTTGCTTCTAGACCTGTCAGTTGATGATTTACTAGTGCTGGCTTCTGTGAAAAGACATCTTCATCAACTTTCTTTTTCTTCCCAAAGGTTTTATCATGTTGGGTCAACATTTTGTAGAGCTCATCAAACTTTAGCTTCTCTAACTTTCTAGTTAATTGTAGCGTTTCCAAAAAATGTGTATAGGAAGAAGGAAGTCCATCAATTGAAATTGTGACCATAAAACTATCATCCACTGCATGAAAACCAACATTAATGATTTCCTGCTTAATATTCTTAAGTCTAGAGATGTATTCAAGAACATCACCTCCTTCAGTCAATTTTTGTTGTAACAATTTTAATTGAAGATCAACTTTCCTTGATTCAGGCTGAGTATCAAAGAAGTCTTTAAAAATTCACAAAGTAGACCATGCATCTGTAGCATTTTCTATATGGACATACATTTCATCATTAACAGAATATTTAATGAGGTATAATGCTTTGGCATTATCAACTTCCCATTTTGCTAGTGCAGTGGCATCTATGGGTTTATTTTGCTTAATATCACCATCACATATATCATGCCAAAGTTCATTATAAATGAGAGTGATTTTTATGAGGCGTTGCCATGTTTTGTAAGATTTTGTGCCTTTAAGTTTGTTGGAATCAGAAAAAAATTAATCAAGTTTTACATTGTAGTGTTGAAGCTTCACACCAAGAACTAGGCTCAAAAAAATATCAAGATGGGCAACACAACATGCAAAACACTACGCATAAAAAATGATCTATCGGGGCTTGGCCTTGACCCTCGTATAGTTGTTGGAACATGAGAAAAATGACTGAGCTATGCACTTGGCTCTAGTTAATTTCTCAGATATTTACAAAGAAATATTTCAAAATTTGACAGATTTATAATCCTTGCAATGTTTGATGCAACCTTGTACTCTACCCCCCCTCAAGGTAAAAAATTACCTCGAGTTATAATGTCACTCTTTTCTCCCAAAATAAAAAATTACACATGGAATCTACTTATTACTCCAAAAAATCACAAAATACCTTAGTACTCCACAAATATTCCAAAATATATATACCTTACCTCTCCATTTAATTACAAAATTGAAAATTACTTAATAAGATTGATTAAAAAAAAAAACTTTACTTTACCAACTTTTGAAGTAAATTTTTTTTACTTTCCCAACGTTGTAAACATGAGGTTGTATGCAAGAAGGCTACTGGTGGTGAGGTAGTAGTTCGAATCCTAGACATCTTCTACTCTATATAGGGCCTTTGGTCCTTATTCTTCACGCACTCTCTCTCGAGATGAAGCCACCAGTTTTGGAAGATTCGAACTCCAAATCCCCAATTTGTTTTTGGTATATTTGTGTTGTGTTTGATTGTAATTGGTATCCATAGGAGCAGGGGAGCAGCGGCCATGGCGTGTTCATGACATAAGCCTTTATCTGCATTCAAACAGTACTGACACTCATTTCTATAATTAGAGTACTTAGGAAATTTCATAAAAATAATAATAAGCTAGAAGGGTAGGTTCTTGCTCTAAAAGCCCAACCAAATTCTACATACTTCTGTCTCGTGTGCATAATTGAACCTAATATGTTCTTGGCAGTTTGGAATTTTCAAATATTGGGAGGTTTTGTTGCACTTTGATCAATCGAGACGAGGGAAATTGGTTTGATTCTACATATTTTCCCCTAACATTTTCTTCTGGAAGTAACACTCTCAACCTCGAAAAGAGTGTTTTCATCTCCTTCCACCTCCATTTTTCAATCAAACTGTGGTTCCACCTTTTATTAGTTGGTGTGGTGTGTGATAATGTATCCCAAGAAGGACCATGAATTGCGAGATTGGAATTGCAGAATGCCCCCATTAAAAAAGGATTAATATCAAAATGTTCCTAATAATCGACTAGCGTTTCAAATATGTAGCTGCTGATGAAATTGGAACTTTGGGCCTACAGGTTATTATAATATGGGGGAATCTGAGGAGGGTTGGAGTGAAAGTTTGATTCTCAAGTCAGTTGCTGTGTTGGAGCAAGCAAAGGAATTCAAATTAATGGAGTTTTCCATGTGCCTGTAGAGCTGGAACCTCCTCCTCATATCAACTGTAGCATTACAAGAGCTCTGATACCACAATAATGCAGAAGTGTCCTCAAACACATAATTTTATTGATAAGAAAAGAAATTACATATGGATTTTTTCAAGAGTTTACACCCGAACAACAAAACACTCTTACAATGAGCTATTTATAAGCTCAATGTCCTAACTACCTCTAATTATGGATCACTTATAAAATAACAAGTGTCCATTTACAATAAAAGCTATTCAAACAACTTACTAACAATTCTCCTAAATTAGAGCCTAAGATGTGACACATTTGTAGAGTCATATATTTTTACAACAATATTCTAATTCCAAATGTCTCCATTTAATAATTAAATATTCTAGATTAATAATTATTAATTTAATATCTTAAATTAATAATTATTTTATTCTAACTTTATAACCTATCATAATATTTTATTTTGTATCATCTAACACAAGGCTAGGAAATCCATTGTCAATCCAGGAAATCCTCCATGCCAGTAACAGATCATGATGAAGAATCCACATGCATATGCCATGCATGCGAAAACAAGTGAAGGAAACATACATGCAACTCTGTACCTGCTAGCAAATATGATGTAGTTGCTAATCCTGATGTTTTCTTGCACTTTCCTACTTTTCCTTTGCCTTATTGCTCCAAGAATCCAAGTATGCCACACACACCAAGAATGCTCCAAGAAAACTCCAAGTCTTGAAGAATGTGTGTGTGAGAGAGAGAATAATGAGAAAGCAAAAATTGAACTAATAAAAGGTTACCAACTAATCCTCATAAGAACTTTTATCAATGAGTCCTCTATTTTCTTCATTTTCTATTATTTTCCTTCATTTTCTCCTCACATGCAATGTGTGACCTTTCACCTCCTTTTTCTCCTAATTTCCATTTTTTCATAAATAAATGTGCCAAAATGTCATTTTGCCTTTCCAAAGCCTTAGCCATTTCCTATGCCAATTTAGTTGGAATAAATAATCACAAATGATCCCCATCACTATGATTTTTCCCAACATTGAGCTTGAAATAAGTGTCCCATCATCTGTAGTTATTATTTTTCCTTTATTAACTTTTATTAAGTGGATTTTTCACCAGGGTTGTTATATCTTTAATTTTTTTTTATCTATATAGGTCTTCCAAAAAGTATGCATAATGGGTACTCATTGGATTAGGAATTTAATTCCACATCTAATGACTGTATACACTTGAAATTTGAGTAAACTTATAAGGAGATAAGCCATAAATACAATTGAAAAAAAATATAGTTTTATTTATTTCCCTCCAAAATTCATAACTCTTACTTTATTATTTTAACTATTATTTTATTGTTTATCCTTAGGATGCCACTTTTATTCTTAAATTTACTCTAATGTTGGCATGCATCCTCCTCTAATTTGGCAATAAATTTTAGTGATTTTGTGATGCATTTTGAGGCAAGAAAGATGTGAATTTTTGAGGATATATACTTGTAAAGAATACAAGTTTCCTGGACTAAATATTTGAGATGATGTGAGTGTTTCTATGGGATATAATTCATGATGATATGAGCTCTTTGTGGGTGATAATCTAAAAGTAATACAAGTTATATGTTGTTTATGAACTAAGATTAATGTCGATAACATTGATGTTATCTCGTTTGAGTGACGTTGATGGGTTCTACCATGATAATCTGAAAAACATGGAGGGCTTCAATTGGATTATTGAGATTGGATTCTTGGGTCTTGGGTTTCTCATTTTTATTTGATTATATAATAAGAGGAGATTTTTTTGGTTCCCCCCTTATGGGGTTTTTGTCCTAGCATGGAGCCTATATCTTATTTGTCTTGTTCTTTGTGATCTTCATATTTTTAATTTTGGTAACTATTTGATGAAAACAAGAATACAAATAATAATAAATAAGCCAACAAATTCACAAGTAATAATCATGACAAATAAATCAACCTTAATTCATAAAGCCTCTTGATTTCTCAACATGGAATCTGAGGTAAGTTTAGAAGAAGGAGGCCTGAAGATCACTTATGTTGGCTTATATATAAGGCAATGAGAACAATAGTATGGGATATCTATTCCTAGGTAGTGATACGAGTTTCTTTAAGACCTAATCAGAGTTAATGCAAGTCTCTTAAAGCCATAGTCCTAAAACTAATACACAATTACCTTCTGAAGCTAATGCAAGTTTCTTATGTCTATACTCCTAATTTCAATACATATTTTTTGAAACCATATTGCTAAAGGAAGTAGGGAATCATTCACTATCAAAATTAATGTAAGACAAGGCTATGAGGCAAAGATGAATCTCTATGTTGTGAAGTGAAATCTATTATGAAACCAGCTCATAAAAAGATAGAAAAGATAGATAAATGCCTTAGAATTCAGCCTCTTTGACGGGACAACCTCCTTGACATTACAAAAATTAACAATTCTTCGATGATACAAATCATTAAACATCCCTTGTATATATAGGAGTATAAGGGGTGACAATATAATCAAGTCGACATAACACTAAAAACATAAGGGCACAATAATAACAATAGTGGGTTTCTATGGGGCACACTAATAACAATATGGGGAGAATATGGGCACAATAACAACAATAAGGGCTACAATGACAATAGTAATGGGGGAATCACTAGTATTATAGGGAGCTAATATGCCCCTCTCCTTTCGAAAAGTGTTGTTCTCAATGCTTGAGTAGTTCTGGATGCTTCTGTATGAAATTCTCATCCTCCCATGTGGAATCTTCAATGGATAAGTTCTTCCACTTGATTAGATACTCCAAAATTGATCGATTTCATAGCTATCAAGTTCTTGTTTCTGTGACTGCTTTCAGTTCCAATATGATTTTTACTTCCTCGTCAAGTTCTGGCAATATTGTTTGAACTGGGAGCTTGTAACCTATAACCTTCTTTAAACATGAAACATTGAAAACTGCATGCACTTGGGAAGCTACAGGAAGCTCCAATTTGTATGCCATAGTACCAATCTTTTGCAACACCTTGTACGAACCATAATACATTGGTGATAATTTATTATCCTTCTTAGCTTTCTTGAGGGACATTTGTTTATATGTTTGTAGTCATAGGAATACTGAGTCACCTAAATCGAAACTTCTTTCGATGTGATGTTGATCTTCCTATTGTTTCATTCTATTCTGCGCCAACGTGAGGTTATCCTTTAAGAGTTGGAGAACTTGTTGTTGATGCTCAATGTGATGTTGCACTGCTTCAACCTTAGAATTTTCTCTTAAATATGATGGGATGGATGGTGGATGATATCCATAAAGTGTCGTAAATGGGGCCATTTTTACTACAGTATGGAAGGAAGTGTTATACCACCATTCAGCTAGAGGCAACCATTTGACCCATTGTGTCTTTTTGTCAAATACAAAGAAATGAAGATATCCTTCCAAACATTTGTGTACTATCTCAGTTTGCCCATCAGATTGAGGATGATAAGATGAGCTATGAGCTAACTGAGTACCAAGACAAGAAAATAATTTTGTCCAAAAATTTGGAGTGAAAATGGGATCTCTGTTGCTTACAATAATATTTGGGTGTCCATGTAGCTTTTGAATTGTTTCCATAAATGCAGTGGAAACTGTATTGGCTTTAAATGGATGTGATAATGCACAAAAGTGTGCATACTTGGTAAGTCTATCAACTACCACCATGATGACACTCTTTCCCTCAGACATGGGTAAACATGTGATAAAATCCATTGAAAACTCCTCCCAGTGTTGGCTTGGAATGGATAAAGGTTGTGATAGACCCGGGGTGTTAATTATTTCAACTTTATTTTGTTGGAAAACCAAACATTCTGCCACAAACTTTTGAATATCCGATTTAAGGCCATCCCAAAAAAATTCCTTCTTAACCTTATGGTAAGTTTTTTAAAATCCTGAGTGCCCTCCTAAGGGAGAAGTGTGCAATTCCGTAAGAATCTTTTGTTTGAGTTGGGAATTCTTACAGAGGTATAAAATATTTGTACCATAACGAATCATTTTTCCAGCTAAATGTATCAGATGTACTGGAATCTTGTTGTAACTTTTCAGTAAGTGCCCACACTTCTTCATCATTCTTCGATTCCTCCCTTGCTTCATTTATCCAACCTGGTTGGATAATAGAAATGGTGCACAACAATGCTTCCACATCCTCATCCTTTCTTGAGAGTGTGTCTGTCACCACATTTTGCTTCCCTTTTTTGTAGATGATTTCAAAGTCATAACCCAACATCTTTGTGACCCACTTTTGTTTCTCTTCATAGGATAATCTTTATTCTAAAAAGTATTTAAGGTTATCATGATCGATTTTTACCTTGAAGTGTCTTCCCATTAGGTAGGGTCACCATTTCTTAAGTGCATGTAGTATTGCCAACACTTCCTTCTCATAAGCAGCTTTGTGTAAAAAATTCCCCTTGATTGGATGACTTTCAAAAGTAATGGGTCTTTCGTCTTGCATTAAAACGGCACCAATTCCATTTCCTGAAGCATCACATTCCACAGTGAAGGTTTTTGTGAAGTTCGGTGTAGCTAAGACCGGTGCTTGGCACATTGCCTCTTTAAGATGTTTGAAGGCCTTTGTTTCTTCTAGAGTCCATGAAAATGCGTCTTTCTTCAATAATGTTATTAGAGGTGTTGTTATTCTCCCATAATTCTTAATAAACTTGCAATAATACCCTGTCAACCTCAGAAATCCTCGCAGATGCTTTATGGATGTGGGGATTTTCCATTCCTTTATGGATTTAATTTTTCTAGGGTCTACCTTAAATCCTTCATGAGATACAATATGACCCAGAAATTCCACCTCTTGTACTCCAAAGAAATAGTTGGATCTTTTTGCATATAATTGATTATCCTCCAATAGTTGTAGCACCCTGTCAACCTATTCAATATGATCCTTCTAAGACTTGTATATTAGTATATCATCAAAAAATACTAACACAAATTTTCTAAGGAAGGGTTTGAAAATGGAATTCATCAAACCTTGAAATGTAGAAGGTGGATTGGTAAGGCCAAAAGGCATGACCAAAAATTCATAATGACCCTCATGAGTTCTAAATGTTGTTTTCATAATGTCTTCAGTCTTCATTCTGATTTGATGATATCTTGAACGAAGATCCAACTTGGTGAAGTAAATTGATCCATGTAATTCATCTAGTAATTCATCAATGACACGAATGGGAAACTTATCCTTAATAGTGAGCTTGTTGAGCTCCCTATAATCCGGACACGTGCACCATGATCCATCCTTCTTGTGCACCAATACTACTAGAGTAGAGAAAGAACTTTGACTAGGTTGGACTATACTAGCCTCTAGCATTTTTGCAACCATACATTCAATTTCACTCTTTTGGGCATAGGGATATTTGTACAGCCTGATGTTTGTAGGAACACTTCTTGGAATCAGAAGAATAGCATGATCATGATCACGAATAGGTGGCAGACCTTTGGGAGTCTCAAATACCTTAGAATGATTTTCCAAGACTTTTTGAAGATCTAGAGAAATTGATGATTTCGATGTGGAAACATCTAGCAAACATAATTGTGCAATTACACCTCTTTATTCCTTTTTTAGAAGCTTTGTCATACGGTTAGAGCTGTTTATCTTTCTCGATTTCACTGCAATACCCATTAATTCAAATTCCTTTCCTTCCATAGAAAATTTCATGAAAAGTTCTTGAAAATTAAAAGCTATTGTACCTAAGGATTGTAGCCATTGGACTCCTACTACAACATCAACACCTCCCATTGGAATGGAAAGCATTGGGCTAGACAATACATATTCTCCCATGGATAGCTTGATATTATGGCACTTTCCAGAGTAATTTATTGTTCCTCCATTTGCAACCATCACTTGACACTTTGGTGCTGGTTATAGGAATCAATTCAATTCTTTTGGTACCTTACAATGAATAAAATTGTGGGTACTTCCTGAATCAATCAACACTATTACCTTTTTCTTCTTGATTTATCCTTCTATCTTGATGATTTGAGGAGTGGTAATTCCTGCCAATGCATTACAAGATATGGTAGGATTCATTTCTTCTTTATCTAGGCTTTGTTCCTGGAGTATATTCTCTTCTTTTGACCTTTCTTGCTCCTTTTCTTCTTCCTCTTCACAATCTATGTAGAATAATTTCTTCTCAGCACACTTATGACCTTTAGTGTATTTTCTATCACAACTGTAACAAGCCCTTTTGCTCTTTTTTCTTCCAACTGTTGTGGTGTCAACCTTATAGGTTGTGGAAGACTAGCGGCAACAACACTTCTGTCTTTATAGATGTGAGTGGTATGCTTCCTAGTTGCCATAATTTTGCTTTCCATTTTATTTCTTGCTAACCTGAATGCCTTCTCTAATGAATCAGGTTCCCAAAGGCGAACATCATGTTGGATATTATCCTTTAAAGACCCTATGAACACATCAATCCTATGCTCCTCTGGAATATCTTTTACCCTTATGTTCAATTTTTGGAACTCCTCAATGTGCTCCATTATTGAACCCTTTTGTTTGAGACTTATCAATTGGCTAAAAAAAGTGTTGCTTTTTGTATCCTCATAATGTGCTATCAATTCTTCCGTAAGAATTTCCCAAGTGATAAATTGTTTACGAGATCAAAGCCATTGATACCATACAAACTGATTTGGTTCCAAATATAAAGTTGCCATACGTACCTTTTGTGTGTTTTGCACATTATTGAGATCGAAAAATTGCTCCATCTGTAATATCCATGTTGCGGGATCCTTGCCATCAAACTTCCTCATATCGATTTTTGGAATATGGTGGGTATTCGATCCCACATTAGAGTCTATGAAATCATGATTAACATTTCTTTTGTTCGCATCATGAGTTTCCTTTACTACCCTTTCACCATTAGTAAGTATTTCTTGTAGAAAATTTGTCAAATATGTCTTTAAATCTGTCTTCAAATCTATCTTCAAATCATCCATCTGAGCTTCCACGCCCTTTATCGTAGATTCCATGCCATTTATCGTAGCTTCTGTTAGCTTTTGTGAGACTAACATTTGTTGCACTTGGTTTTGTAATTTTGATTCTTCCTCTTCTTCATGAGTCATGCTAGAGCTTTCAGGTTGCTCACTAGGTGTTGGCATTTTCTTTCCTCAGGGCATCAGTTACCTATAATAATGCTTTACTATGCCCTTTGAATTCCTTCAAAATAATTTTTCAAACCAAGATTAAGCAAAAATTTAAGAAAATATACACAACTTTTTTCACTTTGTAGGAGATCAATATTGCCTCTAATGCATATCTGTAATTTCAAATCATCCATTTCTGAAATTGTGACCTACAGTAGCCATCTGTGTCCTCTTTCCAATGTCACTAGTCTGATCCAAATTGGATTCTCCAAGGAAGAGTTATGCCAAATCGCCCACGGTTACCTAATTGAGCGAACTTGTACGACATGCCACATGTCCTTGTTTTGACCTTTGGCTCTAAACAAAATATAAACAGGAAACTACAGTCCATCCTCTTTCTGTACCTTCTTATGAAACTTCAATCCGATGCTTAGAGAAAAAGTTATGATGATTTTACCTAGGTCACCTGTTTGGAATGTAATTTAGGAGTCTGCAAAAAGACCAATTTCCTCAGATCATATCTCCGCAAATACAGCGCAAAAAGATTTGAATTTCGGATCCAAGGTTCAATGCCATTTCGTCTCAGATGCGTTTTTTTCGCTTTTGAAACGTCGCAGAAAAAATGTTATAGCAAAAATTCCACGATGACCTATTCAGAGCAGCAAAACCCTAGAATCCAAAGCTCTGATACCAAATGTTATGAAACCAACTCACAAAAAGATAGAAAAGATAGATCAACGTCTTATAATTCAGCCTATTTGAGGGGGAAACCTCCTTTACATTACACAAATGAATGATTATTTGATGATTCAAATGACAAAACCTCCTTTCTATATATAGGAGTCTAAGGAGTTACAATATAACCCAGCTGACCTAACAATAATAATATAAAGGCACAAAAATAACAATAGAGGGATTCTATGGGGCACAATAATAACAATATGGGGACAATAAGGGCACAAAAATATTAATAAGGGATACAAATACAATAGTAATGGGGTAATCACTAGTATTATAGGGACCTAACAGTCACTTTCACTTGCTTGGTTGTCTTTTAGTCCTCATGATTTGGTTGTTTGCACTCCAAGCTGATGGAGGAATATTCTAATGGAGGGGTAGTAAATGAGGATTTACCTCCTATAATTCCTCTTCCTTGTCCCATTCAAGTTTTGACCAAGGTCTTTTCCATAGTTCTTTGCTTTTATCCTTTATTCCTCCATTACATGCACATTAGACCACAAAGCAAAATATCCAACTCTAACTCATCTCATAAAAAAAATATAATCGAAGTATGCAATAAGTTGTGAGAATAGTTGGTTTGACTAAGCTAGGAGGTGAATTAAGGCCAATTAAGGCCCATATAATTACCCAATGATGAGGCTCATCAATTTGGAAGTAATAACATTTGTAATATTATTTGAATTATGTAAGATGATCTCCTCCTTTATTCCACAATAGTCTAGCCAAGATTGGGCATCCTTATGCCACCCTTGCTTAATTCAAAAGTGGGGGTTTTAGCTAGAGTTAGAGGAAATTTTAGGAAGCCTATTGACATCGATGTTGTATATGTTACACTTCATTTTGTCAGCATGATACATAATCATCAAAATTGGATCTCTCACCATCCATCCAAGTGTCATGAAGCACTCCCTTGCATGTCAATAACTTATATACCTTGAATAACGTGGAATTTCTGGATCTCTTGGTACAAAACCCTACTTTTGAGCATCTGCGCATTTTTTCTGAACAAAAACTGCACATGTGCAATTTCTACCATTGTAAAATTGCGTAGATTTGCACTCTATTTTTGAACAAAAACTGCCAAATCAATCAGTAAAAATTAAAAAAAAAATTGAGATCTAGAAGCATTGTTGGGTGAATCATTCCCAACAAAAAGCCTCAAACTCGTGTTTATTTGAGCCTAACCTCATTGTTGATGGAACTAATTCCCATTCTTCAAGGATACCTCATCGCTCTTTTAGTGGATCTCATCCTTGGACTAAGGATCTCAAACTACTTCCTTTTGGCCTATTAATCAAGCCATAGGTGGGGGCATTGAGGTAGGCTGCTGAGAGTAAGTATATGCTGGTGTAATCACATTGGAGAGCTTATCATTCTTAGAGAGGATTGAGATCAATGGGAATAACTTGACAACATCAAGGCATGGGTTTTGTAGCTCCTTTAAGTTTATGAAATTAATACAAACAAGCATTTCTTCTCACTCCATTGTTTAATGGATTAATTGATCAATTTCATGGATGGATAATGTTATTAATATTTTTCCATTGGAATGATGCTTGTTACTAGTCTCCTTGATCACTAGTTTGAATTAATGAATCATGTGTGATGCATATGCCTTTGATCCTTTGTTTTTTCCATGTGTGTAGGTCTAGATTCAAGCATGGAGAAGCCGCACTAAAGCAAAAAGATGGATTTTCATCAAGCATGTCATAATAAGGTATGAATTTCCATTTCTCACCTTGTTAGCTTATGATTCAAGGAAAGATAAATTTAGGGAAGGAATTAACTTGATTGTTTGTTTGTTTCTAGTTTCCTTTTAGGCTCTAGGGATATTTCCCTTGTCAGCAAGAGGAGTTTGTCCAACCAAAAAATTGGTGACTCTGCTGGGGAATGTCCTCTTCTCTTCCACCTCCTTCTTTTTTTATTCTTGAATTTGTTTTGATAGCTTTATCTAAGTCTTAAGAAGTTAATGATCTTTCAAATTTTTTGATTTGTTTGGATACCTTTGTATTTTTTCTTTATGTTTCTCTACCTTCATGGTTTCTGTTTAGAAATAGAGCACGTATATGCAAATATTTCCTTTAGTAACAATGCGCATGCACACTGTACTATAATGTCTACCTGCGAATACTCTGAGAATTTTTTGAAAAAATAGCTTTTCCTCTCATTAAAATCTATTTTTTTTGTTTTTACAGTTTCATTACATTTGTCTATGACTCGAGTCAGTCTCCTTGTGTTTGATCAAGTGTTGTGAAGGAGTTTTCTTAAGACATGTCTGTTTCAAGGATTGAAAGGTGGGGTTTCTCAAGAATTAGTGTTTTGATGAGATGTGCTTCTTGTGTTGCATTGAAAACATGAGTCATTTTTATTCCAGTACTGAAGTTTAATCAGAATCACACTTTAAGCGTTGATTTCATAACATTCATTCAAGCATTTTCATTTTAAGGATTTATTTGGGTGTTTTGAATTTGATTTCCTTTGGTCATTTCTCAAAGATTTGTCTCAGTTTCTTGACAAATTTTGCATGTTTTTGCTTGCATTTTTGCAAAAACATTTGTGTTTGAGTGTTAATTTACTTCGAGTGTTATTATTTTTTATCTTTGGAATTTTCACCTGATTTCCTTTACTTACACTCAATTGGTTCTTTAGTTGTATTAGTGAAGAGAAATAGCCTTGTTGTTCTTTCACTACTTTGGAATCATCTTGTATTTGTTTCAAAGAATTCTCTTGCATACATTACATTTACATAGTGTTCACAAAAATTGTGCATAGATTACATTTGCATAGTGTTGATGGGAATTGTGCATAGATTACCTTTGCATAGTGTTCACAGAAATTGTGCATAGATTACATTTACATAGTTTTTAGGAAAATTGTGCATAGATTACATTGTGTGGTTTGCAACTTAGAGCTTTGAATTGCATTGAAAATTAGAAGTGGTACATTTTGGAGTTAATATTTTAAAGAAGAACCTCTTTACTTACTCTAGCTAGAATTCATCGAAATGAAGAGATTACAAATTTCATATTTGATGCATTAGAGTTTTGAGTTGAGTCATAATACCATTAGTTTCACATCCATTTACCCTTTAAGTAAATAACAACTTAATAGCACAACATTAAATAAAATTCATATAGAATTTTTATTATTTTGAGGGCTCTTTCCACCTATAGTAGATTAGGTTGTAGGGCTTTGGAATAGGAAATGAATCAAACTTTCCAATGCTACAAAGAAACAATAGAATCTTGAGTTAGGGAGAGAAAATCCAATTATTTTAGTTTTGCTCTGGAAACTTCTTCTTGTACATGAGTTAAGCGTGCGGTCGTGTCGAATATGGTTAAGTGATCATACCCACTTCATCAGCCTAGATATAGTTATTTCCAGGTATTACAATAGTACCAAAAGGTACATGGGGTCACTTAAAAGTAAACCACCAATTGATAATGTGGAGGAGCCTTCAAGGGATTGATCTTGTTACTCTGCCCTTGTGTGTATGTTCGATCTATGATTGTCCCCCTAGGTAAAATTATTTAGCTAGTAAACTTAGTGACTATAATCCTAGGGATCTACCTAAGGTGATGGTAGAGGGAAGGTCCTGTTGTACTTGGAACAAACATTGACTAGACTAACTTGGACTTTTTGGAGGCTAATCTTTTCTTAAGATGGCATAAGGAAAGTTACTTACACTGGACTATTTCATTAAGCAGGTTGTCAAGGTAACTGGTTCCAAATTATCATATCTATAAAAAATTCACCTTGATCTCTGTGACATTGAATTTCATCACCAACTACTAAATATTGATCTTTGTGAAAGGTGAGTTTCTATGGTTTGAATCCCTATATTTTTTAGCGTGTGTTACTTTCTTTGTTTTTACTTTTTACAAGACCTTAGGTGTGGATTATGAATATTATTTAATTTTAATAATAAAAACTTATTTGGATTGAATCTAATGGCTACCCATCCAAAAGTTACCGACCAAGGAAATCCCATTAACAAAAATCCTAGTCCTTTTCCCATATTGTAAATGTTGGTCTTCCTTATATGGTTACATTATCACTTCCCAGATTCATGATAGGTTTACCTGTATGGATGTTCTCAACTTCTTTAATTCCAAATACTCCAATTGTACCATCTCAGCCAAGTTTTTCACCTCAACCAAGTTCTCCATCTCAACATCACCAACCTATTTTTGACCCCTTACCTTCTTCATACAACATGTCCTCCTCCCTTTCTTCTTCTTTGCTTCGTAAAATCCTTGATGCTAGTAACCAAGTGACTAAGAAGAAGAAGAAAGGGAAGAAGACGAAGAAGCAAGATAAGAAAGTAGTCAACTAACCAACCATGGTCATAAGTATTGGTAATGTTGAGGGAACTTATACAATGCATCATAATCCAAAATACCCTTGCAGGCTTTGTAAGGGCGAGCACTTCCTTATCAATTGTCGTAGTATTCCTAAGGTTTTGGAAGTATGGTCAAATAATTCTTATCAACTTATTGTTAATCCATCAACTTATGATTCTCAAATTCCAAGGAAAAAGGTTAAAGTTAGGTTTCCCTGTAGGTTATGTAAAGGGACTCATCATAGTCACCTTTTCCCTCACGTGGATGAAGCCTCAGAATTGTTGGAAAAAATTGCTATTTCACAGCAACAACTTCCAACTAATTATTGTAAAATTTCTGCCCATCTACCATCAATTGATGAAGTGATTGATCTAAATCCAAGTATAGTCAATCTCACTCTTCCATTGGAGGGTGAAACATGTGTCACTCAGGTTGATGGACTATTTGTTGATCAAGTGGTTGAATCGATTCCATCTTCGGTTGATCCCATTCTCCCTTTAGAGAGTGAACTTCATACTGCTCATGTTCTTCATGTTACCTCATATTATTCTACACATGGGGGCATTTCATCTATTCCTTTTGAACCCCATCCAAGTAATGATTCTATTTATTTTGATTGGAGTCGTTTGACATAACCTCATCTTCCTTCTTCCACCCCTTTCCAAATCATTGTGAAGGCTTATGGTAAGAATGTGTGACAGACCAATGTAGATGAAGATGCTTCTGTCAGTATTTTATCCTTGTATTCTTGGCAAGCTTTGGGCTCCCCTCAGCTTGTGCCTATTACACAAAATCTATTATCTTTTAGCAAAACCATTAGTGAACATATAGGGATCCTTCCTAAGTTACCTATTACTCTGGAAGGTAAAATTGTTTGTATTGATCTTATTGTAGTCCAAGGCGCCTTATATTTTATTTTTCTCCTTGGGCGATACTATGTTTATGACATGAAAGTTGTCGTATCGGCAATCTTTCATGTGATGTCCTTCCCTCACAAGGGAAACATTGTGACGGTTGATCACCTCTCATACGTTGGTCTTGCTTTGACTACCGGTCATCTGACACCCTTGAATGTTCCCTACATGGAAGTGGTACCTACCTTGCCACAGCTTAATTATGTGGCATCTTGTCCCATGTTTTCAGTTACCGATGCAAGGGAGCCTCTCATTGTCTGCTCGACTTATTTTCACTTAGATCCGGTAACTGACATGGTCAAAACATCAATGGGGGCATTTGAATATGGTTTTATTATCCCTATTGATTCCCTTCACATGTGTTCCTTCCAGAGAACTATTCTTCTATCTGATGAAGATCTATTGGAAGTCATGATTAAGGTGTGTCCCTTGGTATGTGTTCCTTCCATATGGAAGCCACGATCAAAGATCTTGAGGACAGTTCTTTTATTGTGTCAACCTTGTTAAAAAATGAAATAGGGTCTCTTGAGGATAGTTATTTTGCTGTGTGAACCTCGTTAAAAAATGAAATAGGGTCTCATGAGAATGGTTCCTTTACTGTGTCAAGCTCGATAAAAAATGAAACAAATCCAAATGAGGATGGTTCTTTTACTATGTCAACCTTAGTAAAAAATGAAACAGATCCTTATGAGAATATTTCTTTTACTGTGTCAACCTCGTGAAAAAATGAAACAAACTTTCATGAGGATAGTTCTTTTACTATGTCAACCTCGTTAAAAAATGAAACAACTCTTCATTAAGTATGGGTGTTTTCCCGTGTCAACCTCATTAAAAAACGAAACATGTTATATGAGAATAGTTCTTTTTATGTGTCAATCGTGTCAACAAAAGAAACAAATCCTCCCCTATTTGAGTTGAGTCTTTAACTAGATCTCATAAATGTTAAGTCTAGTCTTTCTAATCTCGTAAAAAAGCCTTCGTTTCACCCACCTATTAGTAACGTAGTCTACTCATGTGAATGAAACAAAGTTTGAGGGGCATGTTCCCTTGCATTCATTATGTTGGGGGCATGAAAACATATCTCAAGCACAATTTTAGCTATGTTTCAAGCTTGTGTAAAAATGAAACAAGTCTCAAGCAAAATTTTCCTATGTTTCAAGCTTGTGTAAAAGTGAAACCTATCTCAAGTCCATTTCGGTTATTATTTTCAAGACTCGTTAAACTCTTGAAAATCTCAAGCTCCTTTTGCTATATTTTCATGCTCGTGAAATGTATATGAAAATGTCGATTTCTTTCTGTCATTTCCTGCTCATTAATTAAATTGAAAGTCAGTAAGATGCGTATATTTTTATGACTTTTTCGAACTCATTAAAACTTACAAAAAAGGAAAAACATAGTCTTCTTTTAAGCTCTTTTCAATATCTTAAAACATGAAAATATTGTTGAGTACTTGTTTGTTCGAACTCGTAAAAGTAAAAGAACAATCGTCCACTCACTATAGTTTACCGCTTTTACGAATTGAGTCAGGACTATTTACTAAAAAGGTATATGTTGGTCAAACATGGTCAATAGAGTTCTCCCTTGTATTGTTTTATCCTTTTTTGGACATGAGGGACTAAAACTTACGAAAAAGTACCTGATGGAGTTTACTTAAATTCTTCTTCTAACTCCCTAAAAGTGAAAAATGTTGAGCTTTACTTTCTCTGGACTCCTTAAAATTTTATGGTAAAAGAACTAAATGAGTTTCCTTTTTGTGTATTTTTCAAACTATTTAAAATAAAACAACATTGAGTTACCCCTTTGATGGACTCGTAAAAAGTTAACAATATAGGACTTGTCAAGCATAACGAGACCGAACAATTCATTCTTAGGGTTCGTTAAAAATACTAAGATGGACTCATCCAAAGGATGAGTTTACACTCCAAGCATATGCTATCCTCCTCAAGATTGTAAAAAATAAAGAGGTACTTGCCAGTAATGGTGGGAGGAAATTGAGAAGAAAAGTTTGTTTCTTCTCTTTTAGGCAATATGTCACTCTTGAATATGACAATCCATCACATATCTGTTTGGGTTGGGGAATCCATTTGTCTCACAGTTAATTGAACCTTATTGAAAGTCTTCAGTTGGTTTTGGGTATTATTGTTAATTAAAATGCTACCAAGTCATTTTTTCATGTCGCCGATATGTTCAAGAGAAGTCTAAACCTTAGTTAAAATTACCTTGCAATTTGTAGCCTTCAATTGCGTCGACCATCCTTGAGTCAATCCTTGTAAAATATTTTCAAAACTTGACATTGCGTTTCATGTCATAGGCTTTTCTACGATGGGTCGCTTCATATCAAATTCAGCTCATTTTCTAGTAAGCTAATCTAGAAACCTTCAATACCTTGAGACTTGCATGCCTTAATGGTAGGTTTCTCGCTTTCAACGATAGGTTCTCTTCATTAGCCTTCGAGCGAACAATTCTATGAGTGTTTGACTTCAGAACACTTATTCACAATTCATAGATTGTATTGGGAGTACCTTGAGAGCCATTGTAACTATTGGTGGTTTCTCTCGCACTTGTTAACGTTCACATCATTGAACGGTAATCAAGTGGTTTCTACCATGTTAAACTTCAAGACATTTACTCACATGGTTAGATTCGTACTATGAATTGAGAGATGGATATCAAGACCTTGGATCTAGTTACATCCATCCAGGGTGTGAGGAGTTTTGTATTCATAATTATAGATAAATTTTTATGTTTGATTAATATGTCCATCCTATATCTACTTTGACATTATGTATTTTCATACTGTTCTTTAAGACTTTTATTTTCTAAGTATGGGAATGCCTACTTCAGTGATGATTATTATATTGCATTGTAATCCTTGATTGGTTGTTGTAGGTTTCCAACCTTGATCTCTGATCCAATCCTTGATATGATAAAGTACTTCAGTCCTCAAACCTTTCTGACTTTGCACTTTAGGGGGCAATCTATTACACTTCATTTTGTCACCATGACAAACAATCATCAAAATTGGATCTCTCACCATCCATCCAAGTGTCATTAAGAACTCCCTTGCAAGTCAACAACTTATAAAGTGGAATTTCTCGATCTCCTAGTACAAATCCCTACTTTTGAGCATCTGTGCGGTTTTTCTGAACAAAAACCGCACATGTACAGTTTCTTCCACTATAAAACTGTGTAGATATGTGCTTTGTTTCTGAACAAAAACTGCGCAGGTCAATCAATAAAAAATAAAAATAAAAAGTGAGATCTAGAAGCATTGTTGGTCAAATCATTCCCAATAGAAAGCCTCGAACTCATGTTTATTCGAGCCTAACCTCATTTTTTATGGAACTAATTCCCATTCTTCAAGGATCCCTCATCCCTATTTTAGTGGATCTCATCCTTGGACTAAGGATCTCAAACTACTTCCTTTTGGCCTATTAATCAAGCCATAGGTGGGAGGATTGAGGGAGGCTGCTGAGAGTAAGTATATGCTAGATTAATCAAGTTGGAGAGCTTAACATTCTTGGAGAGGATTAAGATCAATGGGAGGAACTTCAAAACATCAACACACAGGTTTTGTAGCTCCTTTATGTTTATGAAATTAATACAAACAAGCATTTCTTCTCACTTCATTGTTTAATGGATTAATTGATCAATTTCATGGGTGGTTTATGTTATTAATATTTGTCCATTGCAATGATGTCATTTATGTTTTGCCATTGGAATGATGCTTGTTACTAGTCTCCTTGATCACTAGTTTGAATTATTGAATTATTTGTGCTTCATATGCCTTTGATCCTTTGTTGTTTCCATGTATTCAAGTCTAGATTCAAGCATGGAGAAGCTGCACTGAATCACAAAGAGGGATCTTCATCAAGCATTTCGTAATAAGGTATTAATTTCCATTTCTCACCTTGTTTGCTTATGATTCAAGGAAAGATAGATTAAGGGAAGGAATTAGCTTGATTGCCTATTTGTTTCTAGTTTCCTTTTAGGATCTAGGGAAATATCTCTTGTTAGCGAGAGGAATTTATCCAACTAACACTATAACTTATTCTTATATGCAAGATACTTAGTCATAGCCATGCTTTCAATGGGAGAAACAATTGCTTGAATAAGGGGGATAGGGTAGGGAGTATTTCCTTTAATATTGAGGTTGTAGGTTATAAAACATTTTTGGATTTGTTCAACCATCCTCAATGAATCTTTGGCTATACTGCAACCCCAAACCCTACACCCATATCATATCAAATAATAGGAGTGACAAGAATATCAAAGAGGAACTTCTTTTTATCCCAAATCTAAATATCTTCAGGCTTACAATTGTTTTCAATACCATAGTAAGATTTTCAACCTCCATTTATCCTTTTCTCAATATAGTAATTATAATTGAGCTTATGATGGATGTGAATTCCAAAATATTTGTATGAATAAACTTCGCCCAATGAGTTGTTATCATAAATGAAAGTATCATAGGTGATCTTTGTGGATTTAATTATCATGAATTTAATTTTGAAAGTATTTACAATCATATCCATTTTGGAGGAGAAATCTTAGAGGATTATTAGTTTCTTTCCAAGATCGTAATGGTTCCTTGACAAAAGAACAATAACATTAGCATAAAGGAGAATAATTATTATCATACCAATAAGCGGGGGGCTAGCACAACTTGCGTCCTCCAAAAATTATTCTTGGTTATCAATGTATATGCCAAAAAGGGTAGGGGATAAGGGACACCCTTGATTGACTCCAATATTGCATTTAACTTCCTCTGACAAACCCTAAGTGGTCTTAATCTTAACAATAATGGCCATTTTTAAACAAATTTCAACTCGACATGAACCATTATCTCTTCTAGCCTCTTCCATAGCTTTGTTCTAGGAAAGGTGTCAAAATATTTTCTAAAGTAAAAAAAAGAATGGAAAATATTAGTTTTATTATTGCAACATTCCTTTGTAATTATCCTATGAGCAAAAACATGGTCCATTCTTGAATTCTTTTAAGTTTTTTGGGTTTGTAGATTTCTCGCTAACCTTTGTGGAATTATTCCTTTCAAAACCCATAACAACAACAAATCCCCTAACCTATGACAAGATTTCACTAACTTCATTCTCATGGGATTCTTACACAAGTTGTAGGCATGACACCCATGGATGAATATATGTTAAACCCTAACTAGGCAAAGAAAAATTCTACTATAATGATGTGTAAGGAATGAATGTTTTGAAATCATTTTCCATATAGTATACCTTTCTTTGTATGAGGCATGCATGCCTTCTTAGGAGAATCTCATATATTTTATGTAGACACATAAGTTTAAGGGTTGGAAAAGTAGAATGAGACACATAACAACCTAGAGCTCAATGATTTTACTTCCAGTGATATTCTCGCTTTATTCGCCTCACATGGCATCATAATTCATTTCTCCTCAATAAATATTTGGTGGATATTACACTATCAGAATTTTTCTTACATTCTTTTACACAATTGAACTATATTGTGGTACTATTTCAACAAAATTCTACTTTAAGAATATAATAAATTCACATCATAATTATATCCCATCACTTAGACTTGTAACCATTCCTTAGTTGTGTTTTTACCTTTGACTTCATGCTAGGAATAGTACAAGACATATTGCATATTTACAACATAGGGCCACTACAACTCAATGCATCCATCTTGCCCCTTGTCAAAAAACCAGGTCATTCTGACATGGTCATGATATACTATAAAACGAGGATGAAGAAGCACTTCCTACTCAATGATGTGATTGCTACCCTAGGTATTTTAATTTGGTTCACTGATTTTGTAAATGTTCTGAGAAGTGTGGAAAAAAACTCTCTAGCGTTTTCCTGTCAATATGATGGATTTTGAAGATGATTTGACAATGTTTTATGTCACTATGTTAAGTCCTATCGAACACGAAATTCTACTTTATCTCATGTGGACATATGTCTTCCAAAGATTATGGTGCGGAAAAGGGATTCTTCATTAGGGAAACCTTTAAGATGTGAATACCAAGACAAGGATACTTCATCTAGTCTCTCATGAGAGTTTGGGATATTAGAATGTGATCTTTTTTTATTCAATAGCTTGAAAAAAGGATTACATTGTAGGAGATATATAAGTTCAATATTTATTCTTAACTATCCATTTTGTGGAATTAGAAGTGTAGCATGATAATCCTATTTTGATTTGAAAACATAAATAATTGTACCAATTCCTTCTCACACTACATTCTTCCTTGATTGCACTAAATAAATTTTGGTATCTATCAAATATTAAAGAGTGGGTGAATTGCCTCCACATTGTGTGGTGCTTCAATTACTCCTTTTGCTTGAGGTTACTTGCATGGTTATTTCTTTACTTAGAATTTTTCCCTAAAGCAATGCATATCTTAAAATCTCTTTGTGGATGATTATCGTTTTCACTTTGGAGAGGTTTAAACCATTCACCATATTTCTAAAGTTGCATGTATGCCTCTAAATGATAGGACTTTGTATGGAGTAATTAACATTATCTCTTATAGGGTATGATTTTCATGGGACATTGTTTTTCTAGGTGGTGATGTTTCTGTTAGTCCTTAAAACTTTAGAGCTTCTTAGCATTTATTTAAGTTGTCAATTTGTACATATTATATGTGCTTCACTATGAATTTTATTTTAGTGGTAATTTCTTCTCCATCTCTCGTTTTATAAAGTTCCTTTTTTGATGAGTTAGATGTCAAGTTCATAGCAAAAGTAGTGTCCTTTAAATAGAAGCAAGAAGTTGTTTGGTAGAGGTAGAGTTTGATCTAAAAGGTCTTTTCTTTGTCCTTTAAGTCCTATTTGTATCTTTTCGTATGAGATGTTGTTTGGTAAGGGCATAGCTTGATATAAAGGTGTCTCAATTTTTCTTTACATATAAATATATAGAATGGAAAATATTGTTTCCAAAAAAGGATCATGTGCTCATGACGATTGGAGATGACCATAGAGGGATGAAAATGGATGACATGATTATGATCAATGTAGATGGCCAAGAGGCTCAATTTACTTATTTTTATTAGACATTTTTTATTAAGATTTAAATTTGGGTTATCTTATGACAAGTATTTCCCCCCCGTCCCCCTCCCCCCCCCCCCCCCCCGCCCCCCACCCACACACAGTTAGGTAAATACACAATGTGAAGTTGTGCTTTTTTATCTCCATCATTCACAATTTCATCCTTTGTGGTGTATAATAGTATCCATGTGGACAATTAAGATAACCAAGATTGTACAACCAAGTTATACATTGGTATAATCCACCAATGACTTGCAACGTATATAGAGAGACCATTTTATAATCAATGTAAAGTTGACTGCACAACCAAGTTCTAAATGGTGTAATCTATTTATGAGCTAGAATGCATGTAGATACACTACTTTGTAAAATCATTGAGTATATACCTCGACAATAAGTCAAGCACAGCACTCACCTCCATACTTTGTCAATTATTACTATAAACATTGTTTTTATGTCTTCTAAATACTTATGAATAGAAAAAGTATCCAAATTTGTTTTTCCATGATGACAACCCTCAAGCTATTTTTAACAAAATATTCTTGATGACTCTTTTTGTTTCAATTTCTTCCAGAAGCATAGGATATTATCATTATAAAAAGGAACTTATACTTTACACTCAATGGTGGAGCTTCTAGCACTTTTAATAATAATTTTATTTTTTAAATGGTGATAATTTTTTCTTCAAAATGTAAACTCATTATTACAAAAAAGAAAAAAATTGAGAGTGGCCTCCTAATGATAAAGAGTCAAAGGAGAGTCACTAAAAGTGAACATCATCAGGAGTTGGGGTCGAGGTTAAATCATAGGACAAGTCCATCTTAAAATATCTTCACAAGAATGAAACCTTAGTTAGCTCACCAAAAATTTCTCTAAATATTAATAAACCATACAATATAATTTCAATATTGCAAATAAAAAAAATTTAAAATAAATCTTTATTTTTAATTCTTACTTTTACCAAAAATACAAAATAAAATATCAACATAAAATTCCATTGTGGGCCACCATATATCCATAGTAAGACAATAATAGCTATAAATTTATGTGAGTCACCTTATACCTATAGTAATACAATGATCCTATTAACTTTATTGACAAGAATGAAACTTTAAATAAAGAACCAAAATCCTTTCTAAATATCTACACCATAAAACATGATTTTAATATTACAAAAATGTATCATGAAAAATAAATCTTTATTTTTAATTTTTTCTATTAAATATATATAAAATAAAATATTAATATAAATTCCATGATTGAGTCACCATATAGATCCATAGTTAGATAATGATAACTATAAATCTATGTGGGTCAGAGTTGACCCACATTAGGACAATGATACCATAACTTTATTGACATAAAAGTTGCTTTTAAAAAGGTGGTTATTATAAGGATCAGCAGCTTTAAATGCAACAAACATGAAGATCAATGTACCATATTTTGGATGCTAAGGCAAGAGCATGAAGGGCAGTGTACTATATCTTGAATGATAAGGCAAGGACATGAAGAGTAGTGTACCATATCTTGGATGCTAAGGTAAAGATTGTGACTAGACTGAGACCTCAAACTTTATAAACTATTTCTTCACCAGTAATTTGGTAATGAGGATAAATGTTTGTGACAAAGATAAAAAACATTTAGTGTACCATATCTTGGATGCTAAGGCAAAGGTTGTGATTAGAGTGAGACCTCAAACTTTGTAAACTATTTTTTCACCAATAAATTAGTAACTAAGAGAAATATTTAGTAACAAAGAGAACAAACATGTGATGTATGTTGAAGATGTGTAAAACTATGTGGGCACCATCTATTCATAGTAAGACAATGATAATAACTTTATTGACATAAATATTGTTTTTAAGAAGTTGTTATTATGAGGTTTTGAAATTTTAAATACAATAAACATGACCAAATATTTACCATATATTAGGATGTTGGGCAAAGATATGAATGACAATTCATTATATTTTAGATAGTAAAACGATGATATTTATAGCTGTTCATGGGTCAAATAACAATTTCTTATTAAATTTAAAACAAAAACCTAAACTGCTGTTTTAAATCACACTATAATCATCTGACTTACTTTTAATAATTATTAATAATTCATAGTTGTTACTGTTAATAAACCCTATTTGTACAACTCAACTTGTGCCGACAACATTATAAATAACAATTCAACTGGTACAGAAAACAATACCACCTGCAATCATATGACATACAGTATTCATGACATACTCTTTCCCCCACCACTTTAAAGTACAACCTGCTATCTTTATTCTCAGTTATAAAGTGGGTCCTCTCTTATAACATGTGGAGGACATGTGAACGACATTCACCCATTCTCAAAACAATTTCAATACTACGAGTGACAACCATGGCTGTATAATTGATATTCTTAAATTTATCATATGTGTTTTAGAATATATATAGATAAAATTCTGTCCATGGTACGATGTTGAAATTTAAAGCCGAGGCCCGAGAGTGGCAAGAAGAATGAATGAAAATTGAACAGCCAACCTTTCACAGTCCATTTACTGTAATTTATTGACAGAGAGTTGATAAATGACTGAACACGAGCCTGCAGTTTTGTAACAGAGAGAAAATGAATCTCTGGAGGTAGATATTATACTAGATTTCTCCCCTCATTATCGACTCTGGGTGGTCTGATAAAAAGCTGGGGATTGGTGAAAGGTGTTAATCTGTTGTCTCAGTCGACCATCTGAATTTTCTGACTCGAGTAGCTTTCATGCGGCAGTGTTTTATCTTTTCATGTTTATCTCTTCATGCTCGGCCTGAAAGAGCTCTCTGAAATTTCTAATTAAATATCT